>JBCEWB010125985.1:0-27134 GCA_039654565.1 Peronia peronii | reverse complement strand
ATGAGACCGTCAGTTCGTTTGTAGTCGCAATGAGTTAAAGTCATGCACATGCTGTTAACAGACCCCATGCATCGCAGCAGGCGGCCCAAACTGAACACAGCGTCGGCGCCTCTACTCTGGGTCCAGACTGAACTTTAGGAAGAAGGGCGTATAGCAATACTAGAAGCACGGGGTGGGTAGGAAATTAAGGACTAAAACTCTTGGCTGTGAGTGACAGACTTAATCAATTTATAGTCTATTTAAGAAAGATGTCCTCCAACGAATAATAATAATAATAGTGTTAATGATTACATTTCTGGGAAAAAAATAAAATAAATAAATAAATAAATATATACACAAATAAATAAATAAATTGCAAAGCTGATAGGAAAAGGGGAATAAAGGAAGGCCTACTAAAATTTACCATACTGATGCTAATCAGGGAATCAGTCGACAGAATAATGGCCAAAAAGTGAGAGGAAAAAAGAAACCATGGATGATTTAAAACAAAAGAGGTAGGAATCCACACAGCCCAGCCTATTCAAATCACTGTAACCAGCCCAATCTCTCCGTTGTAATATAATCCTGTGTAGCGCTGAGAGAATCACACATTGCCACAGTTTAATTTAACATATTCATGTTAGATGTAATTTATCATTTCCAAGTTACTCTCACTCCAGTGGGAAAAACGGACCAAAATGAGCATTCTTTTTTCATCCTTTTTTTTTTTTTACCTTTTCCTACTATCTGTCGAGAGTACTAGATGAATTTACAGCCACAAAAGAATTGCTTTGGTGACAAAAGACAAAAATAAATAAATAAAATTTTAAAACAAAAACAAAAAAAGATGACAAGAAGAGATGAAAAAAAGCAAAAGATAAAAAAGTTTTCTCGAAAAGCTAAAGCAGATGTAATTCCTCGGGATGTGTCGCAACAGAACTTTGACCTAGAGACCCTACCATAGACTGAAAATGAAATGATAGCAAACTCAACCAAAGCTTCAAACGAAAAACGATGCACTTTTCTGACTACCTAAAGTCTGTCCTCATCTCCTTGCATTTTTACAGTGTCCAGGATTATATAAATATGTACGCAAGCATTTATCGTACATCTACCACATCTAACATCGAAAGGAAATGGAATACTGTTTATCTAGGTTCAAGAGCTTCAAATTTATTAAGCCTGTCACTCACAGCCAAGAGTTTAAGTCCTAAATGTCCCACCCAACCAGCGTTTCTGGTCTTTTTTTTTCTTTGTGTACGTGTCTCTTCTAAGAATCCAATCGGTTCCCAGCCTCCCTCAGTTCAGTCCATCGCGTGTGTGGGCTCACAGTAGGGCGCGCTGGATAATTATGGTAAACGTCAGTTGAGCCTCCGTAGTCACATGAGTACCTAATCGTTTGCACAGGTAATCGCAGTGAGCAAAACTGAGCATCTTTTTGTTATTATAAGCGGAACATTGGAACCTTCGCTTGTCGCCGACGGATCAAGTTTTCCTGACACCAATGGCATTGGTCACCTCACTTTCCCTTTCCTCCCGCCCATACCCACGATGCTGTATATTTTAATTAAGACTCTCAACTAAACTAATGAGGTTCCACTCTACTGTTGCCATTGTACTTCTCTGCAAATTCTTTGGCTGTCGTCAGTATCCATGATGTCACATACAGATTTACATCAGACACGTCTCCAGTCCGAAAAAGAACAGCAGTGGAGTTAATTTAGAAAATAAAATTGTTCAAGAACAACTTTTAGCAAAAATGATGTAGATCTATAAATTATCTTACAGACTAAGACACAAATAACTGCAGGATCACACTACGACGTTGATTCAAAATGTGAAAACACGCACAAAAGGAACAGAGCATTCCAAATTTGTTTTCAAATGGTGAAAGCCTTCACAAAATGCTCTGACCTCGTCTTACTTTGTTCTGGTCCGAGATGAAAAAGGATATACGGCAAACCCAGTTGATTAGATCTAACAAAGTATGTCTTTCATATCGCATTTAAGTGTATTTATACTTCTTTTAAGTGGTAGTAGTCGACTGTACATTGAGATAAAGCCTGGTTCCTTTTATACATGTTTTAATTTTAATTTAAACAGTTTTTGTCTTAACATATCATTGCTCATGTGTTTATTTTGTAAATGAACACGACTAGCGATGATATGCTTTTTTTTTTCGGCCGGCTTTGGACGCATCTTATGCGGGTCTGCATTTGATGTCATAGATACCGATCTCAGTCAAGCGATTGGCAATGCGCCCAACACAGTGGCAATATTAGAAGAGGAGACTGTGAAAGTAGATTCTGATGATTTGAAAGGACGGTATCACTTTAAAGGATTTTCAATAGACGAGACATATAGATCCAAATTAAGTGACTGGCTGACGATACCATTGATATCAGGTTTAAATTAATTACGGAATTTGGAGATTAATGTTATGTGGCGGGTGTTTGAGTAAACCTGAAAACAACCAATTCTGATGGTACCGGTATCAATGTTGATTTTTATCCCAACAGTTATTGAAACTGATGAATAATTTGAGTAATTATTTCATTTTGATACCCTCAGTATACTGTATTACAATCCTCAGAAAGTATTCAATGCAATTAAACTCAAAAATAAAATGACGAGAAAATAGATCTAACAAATGGCATACTTTGTTATTATCATTTATATCACTATTCTCACTATCATTGTGACTATTATTGATAACTAAGCTGTCTCCTTTTCTTATTTTTACTTTGACTGATGTTTAGAGTCTTCAAATTGCTTACATAATTAATATCCTAAGGCAACGTAACCACTGTATTAAGGCATTGCTGAAGTTTCGTCTGAAGTTAATTAACAGGACCACTTTCATAAATTGATAAGCTCTCATTTTACCAGTTCATTCTGAAAAAATCTGTGCACCTTGTCACACACGTTTTTCTTGCAATTGCAGATCAAATAGAATCTGGAACTTTTATACACACCCGAGAGCCTACGCAATGTTTGAATATGAGTCTACATTTTTCTACACAATATTGTAATTTGTGCGAAAACATTAAATAAGCTTTAATAAATTTAATAGTGTCCGTAGGTAAACTAAATAGTTTTTTGTTTACCGTGGGCATGAAGCAGAGTATAAGTTAAAAACCATGCCAAAATAGTAAATGAAGATATAGGCTGCAGTGCATAATGAATTTAATGGGGTCAGATTTTCTTGGCAGATCTCCAAGACTAATCTTGTTTGTTTGTTTGTTTGTTTTTGCACATTATATGAGCTTAGTCAACAAAAATAAATATTTGATACATTTTTGCTTGATTTCAGCACTTCAATATACCATTCGACAAAATACGCATAACTTTCCGGTAAATGAGAAACATGCCTGTTTTTTTCAATGTTGACTGTGACAAATGATCACTGTTCATTATTCGACCACATCTACTACATTTATTTATACAAATGGAAATAATCATGTACCCAGGAAACAACAAGCTGATAGATTTATTGATATCGACAACTTATTAAAATTCAAATACACATGTGTATATATACCTAAAATAAGTTTAATAATTAGAAAATAGTAATTTTAAAAACGTGACAGCTTTACAGGAGATGGTGTATATGAGTGACGACCTAAGTAAATGATGTAGCTATTCTGATCATGACAGACTGATATATATTCAATGGCTGTCATCTGTTCTGCACGTTCTTCATCCTTAATATCTGTTTGTCCATCAGCTGAACTAGCCTCTCCATTTGACTTGCTTATTGGTTACGAAGATATTAAGAGAAATTGAAAATACGATAAAAGACATAGCTTGACAAATGTTCGAAAATGACAAAAGGAAATAGAATGCCTCTATAAAAGTTATAAAAAATACATATGCCAGGTCAGGTTTCATCACTAGACACTTGGCGGAGACAAGTTCTATGCAGCTTTGAATAAAATTTCATATAGGATACCAGGAGTAATAATCCATATTGATTAAAAAAAACAACAACAACTAAAATTTCAAAAAAAGAAAAGAAAACATCTCTCACCAGTCTTTGAAGTGAGGGACAGCCTAAGTAAATGTCCTTGACAGATGGTTGCCTCTGACTCAGTCCAATGTACAACATTCAGTACTACTGCTTCTGTGAACATTTGTGTTTTCCATATTCTACCCGACTCCTCTGACTATTTTGTTTTCCGCAGTAAATGTTAGAGGTTTGCGACTTGGACGTTAGAATATTCCCCTATCGAGAGAGAATCTACAGAGCCTATTGTGCTAAGCATCTGTAGTTTACATGACGTCATACAATTTTCGGACAGAAACGGAGAACAGTGGGCTGTTCTCGGCGATAGAAGCTACCCTGTCTGTTGTATGATTAAGATATCTAATTAAAGAAGCCATGGACTTCTCATGGTAATATCAATAGTTTATAACAAAAGTAACGTATCGCCAAAGCAGACACGAAAAGAGCCTGAACAAACAGGGTTGGTCTTGCATTATCACCCTGAGAACTACGTATCTAACATATTAAAATCTTTGAACCACCTGTAAAATCCGAGGGGCAGATATGATCAGACCTACAATGCGCCGTCATTCATATTTTTTTTTTTAACTGTAGAAGTATGATGAGCTTCTGCATGAGCGATTGCTATTAAGAGGGTTACGTAAACACGACACCATCAACTTGTGGCAGGGCATTCTTTGACTTGATCTGTAAAGCACATAATTTACTATCTAATCACAAGGTAAATAATTTCCTTGATCAATTGGCAGTGATGCGAATGATAGAAGAAAAAAACAACAACAAACAAGGCTGCGAGTGTTAAAGAACACTGGTAGGTAATTTTAAGCACTAAAAATGTTTCCCCTACTTAACAACTATACGCTTTGATAAAAACCGAAACTACCATTAGAAACGAACAAAACATATCAATCCATAGAAAATTTTTAGTTGGAAGTTCATGACTATTCTTTCATGGGTTTAATAAATAAAAAAAAAGAAAAAGGTTTATATGATTCGAAATTGAGTCTGTGATTTATAGTTTAACTATATAGACCCCAGGTAAAAAGACGCTTTAACTAGGACGTTCATCATTATCTGGTACAAAAAATTACGAAAGCTGTCGCTATCGGCAGTAGTCAATATCATTCTCACGAGTGCACAAAAACAAAATTACTTGCAGTTCTTTTAAACTAGAGGAACAGCACCAGAGGACGTATTTTAACCGCAGCATCTTCTGCAGCTGATGTATTTTAATTTCAGACACTAGGCGCTTTTTATCTGAATAGATGTAGGTAGAGCAATCGATTAAAAAAGTCCAATAGTACAAAGGCGTCTTAATGGAGGAATGCGTATGATGTGGAATAACAACAGACGTTTCCTTTGGTAGCTGCTTTTCCACAATTTTTTTCTCTGTCTGATGAAAGCATCTCTAATGGAGCCTGCAGCATGGCACTCTCCTCTAGTTAACAGCAGTAATGGTAAATTTGATCTTGCCATGGGTGTTTGAAAGATAGGTATTTTTGAATTATGGGTTGCCTGTACAAATCTTATTTTCTGAAATAAGAGTCACTTGTCTTTCCATTATTTCGTAGAATGCTCTGTAATTATAAGTATTGACATTCTCATTTCTGAGGTGGATGATATGATGAATGTAAAGGACTAGTGTATTTTCAATTTTGATAACAACTTTGTTGACAGAGATGTGACAAGGTGGTCGAATATTAATTGGAGTCAGGAGTCAAATCCTAACTATAATCCCCTGTAAAAGAAAAAAAAAAAAGATTATTAAAAAAAAAAGTGTAATCTCTCTATGTAAACTTTATGTCCTCGTGTCCCGTAACAATACCATAAAGCCTAACTTTGCAGTATATGTAGTAAAGTTGGTAAAACTAATCACGTAAAGCCATCTATTTTGTCAGGGATTCTGCACAATAGTTAAACATCTACGTACATCTTCCCGCCAGATAACTGTTCAAAGCAGAATAGGCATCTTTCTCGAACTGCACCGGATTCAGTTGTGAAAGTAAGCAAAGATGGCGATCAGCCAACTAAGTCAAAATATCACCATCTTTCCCTGGGCGGGAGCTACAAACATCAGACCAGCACCCTTGATGTCGGAACAGACAAGCGCCCTTATTACTGCTGTGTTCTCCTACATCCTGGGACCAGTTACTACTGTCTTCGGAGTCTGTACAAATCTATTGAATACTTGCACATTTAGGGCAATGGGATTGAACGACAGTGTGAAAATATCATTTTTTGCATTGTCCATCTCAGATCTTTTATTCTTGTTAATTCAGCTTTCATCAATAGTCGGAATTCTTTTCTTTGATATTCAATATGGTTTAGGCTTACTGAGCTTTAATTTCTACGGTATAGGCCTTAGATCATTGCTAATGTGGTATGCCAGTGCTCTTTTTGACACCTCTGTCCTGATAACAGCATTCATTTCTTTACAGAGAGGTTTATGTGTCGTATTTCCTTTACATTTCAAAGGATTGTTCACAAGAACTAGAACGGTGATTATTTTAATCTGCATATATATATTTGTCATTACTTTGTACACACCAGTCTTGCTTACGTTTTCTCTTATAGGAATTGTCAATCCAGTCACAAATGAATCGTTTATAGTGATGCATGTGAGCCAAAACGGGAAAGAGATTGAAAGGGTGCACGGATGGATATGTCGAGTGATTTTACCGAACGTTCTGCAAGTCGTGATCCTTGTTAATTCTGTAATACTAATTTCAACAGTTATCGCATCCTCAAAATTCCGACAGGCTATGGCATCAGGCGCCGTTTTGCCAAATTCAAATAATAAGGAGGGCAGGACTGCAGCTAACAGTTCAGTTAAGACAGGGAAAAGGCAAAGTCATAGAACTATGACAAGTTCGGCAGATGCTACTAATCACTCAATGTCTGACATCACTAAACTGTCTCGGAAGGATCTGCAAGTTGTCAAGTCTGTGATTTTAGTGTGCGTCCTGTTTCTGTTGTGCAACATTCCCGGCACTATTTTGTTTTACGTTGTTTTTTTCGTTCTGGAGTTTAACATTGGCAGAGTCTATCAAAATAAGTTTATTGTAATATACAATCTTAGAGGTGGTTTGGAATTTTTGAATGCATCTCTCAATATTTTTATTTACCATAAATTCAATACTAAATTCCGGAACACTCTGAGACAAATCATTTTTTGCTATAGGAAACATACAAATTAAAATCAATGTAAATGCCAGTGACCATTCTGATGATATGTTTGCCTGGTCAAGTCTCAAATGAGGCAATACAGCATCTTCTCTTTATGTGCTCGATCGACACTTGTCATACTGTCTACGGAATGTCTTATCATTCGATTGTTTCTCAGAGTTTGAGCTATCGTTACAAACACGAAGGTTAAATACGTTGTTTTAAATGTGGTAGTGCATGATTAACTGTATGTGCCAATTTCCCATTTGTTTTTGCTTTAGATAAAATGTTAACTTCATTGCAGAATTATTGACAGGAAAATGAAAAGTTGATGTTTCATAAACCAGAGATTTTAATAATTTAGAAAAAAGGATCTGTTCAGCCTTCCAAGCCTGCTCACTGTTTTCAGTATTTTCTGTAGTAAAAGTTGTAGCGTCATACAAACTATAAGTACGCTAGCAAAAACGGGTCGAAAAACACAACGCAAAAAAAAAAAACCCAAAAGCAATCCAATGGAGACATAAAGAAACATATATATATATTACAGACATACAGACTTTAGATAATGACAAATGTTTGTGCTGACCCAAAGAAAAAAAATGTTGGTTTCAAAACAAGAATTAAAAAAAGCAAAATCCATCAATGCAGATGATCTTTTTCTGCAAATTTCTCTCCACCCAGCTTCCTCCTCCTCCTACCCCCCTCTCTCCCTCTCGTTTTTTTTTTTTTAATTAAATAAGGAAACAAATTCACTATTAAACCGTTGTCTTCATTTACTACGTGGTTTTTAGTTCTACATTTGTCTCACTAGTCTGTCCAAATTCAAGAAAGAACTGCCACAAAATCAAAGGAGACATCGCAGGACACAAAATGAAAAATGCTAAGTCAGATTAACACTGCTACTGCCGCCCTTCAGTGCAGATATTGCTGCGAAAGGCCATGCTCATCAAACATCGGTACACTCAGTCAGCCAGGTAAGACACTTGAAGACCAGGAGATGATAACCAATTAAATAATTGCCACAAGGGTACTAATGCAGGAATACACAAAGCTTCAGTCGTTTGCACAGACAAAAGAGCTGTAGATCTAAACAACGTAGCACAAGCTAAGGCCACCTTTCTTTTTTTTTTTCTCTTTCTTTTTATTAATTTTATTTTAAGTTATTTTATGTTATTTTATGTTATTTGATTATTTTATTCTATTCTATTTAATTTTTATTTCATTTATCTTGTCCTTTCATATCTTTATTTATTTATTTATTCATTTATTTGTTTGTCTAGTTTTCTACTCAATCATTCAATTAATTACTTTTTTCGTTGGTTTCACTTGTTGACTTTGGTCAGCTATCAACGACAGTAATGCCGACATAATATACAGGCTTACTGTAGAGCTAACTTTGTTTCTGTTTTGTTGCCTAAAGGTCCTAGCGATCGAAAGCTTGTGTGCCGTACTTATATTCATCTGGCACCATAGATCTTGCTCTTACACACCATATCCGGCCTCTACTAGACTTTAAGTGAGGCCCACTTTCTTCCATTTCCATAGGTCTAGTAGCAATAACTGTGCATTTTTTTTTTTTGCCATGAACGCGTCCTTATGTTGAGTAAGTGAAGAATGAAAGAAGGATGTCATCCCGAAATAAAAGCAGATTTCACTGAAACATTATTTCGTGTTCATTATTGAGATAGAGACAAGGAAAAAACAAGCCTCCAAGGGATCACAACAAATGTGAGCTCTTTATGGTTACTGCGAATGTTAATATAAGTGACAGAAGAAACTACTGGAAGGAGAAACAACGAAAACAAGTTACAAACCCACGGTCCAACTCTGTCTGCAAGACACGGACTGACCTGTTGAGCCACTTCCGACGGCGCTCACAACGGAACTGTAGTGACTAACTGTAGTAGCCATTGTCTTATGAGGCAGACGGGGGTAAAATTGATCACGAATGATATCTAAGGCTGAGACGAAAAGTATAAGACCTTAAAATAAATAGATAAAATGCACGTGTTAAAAAACAACAACAGCAACAAACAAACAAACAAACAACAACAACAACAACAACAACAAAACAACAACAACCAAGAACAACAAAAATAAACGAAACAAAACTAACAAACAAACAAACGGACAAACGAGGAGAAACAACAGAACAAAAAGCACGAATAGTCTTTCTCCGGATGTTTGAGATGTCAGTTTTTATATATTTATTTGTGTGATATGTTAGTATTGCCATGCTATGACGATCCTTGCCTTTTCTTTGTTAATCTTTCACTCTAACTCGCTTCACCCAGTTCTTCCCTTACTCTCTGTTACAAACCAACTTCTGAAATGAAATAGCCAGAAAAATTCGCTTCAAATTTTATGTACAAATAACGCTTCGTAAGTGATCTTCATACTTTGATCCTCGAGATGTCATGATATAGATCTACTTCTTGACATTGTCTTCGCTGAGTAGTCTATTAAGTTCTATTGCATTTTACAGATTCTTCTAGTCATCAGAAGAAAGGTTTAGCAATTAATTTACATCGGCAACCACGTCAATAAACATTTCCACATGATATTCATTTCAGTGGGATCATTTTTAAATCTAGAAATGCAGCCGCACAACCGCCCAACATGACTGTCTCATAAAAAAAAAAAGGGGGGGGGGGGAGGGCAGGGGTTCAGGGGGAAGCTTTTGACGTTCAACGTGAAACGAAATGTTACCAGCTGTAGTCTGGTCTTAAGAATATTATGATGATAACCAAAACTATAACTATATAGAAAGAACGAAAGAAAAGAATCAAATAAAACAAACATGAACAAGAGCAACAACACCATCACCAACAATAATAATAACAACAACAACAACAAGGAATAAAAAGAAGAATATTATTATTACTTACTGTAACAACATCGGTTGTTGTCCTGAGTGAGAGCATCAGGGAATTGGTTTTATTTGCCGTGTCGGTGGCCCAAGTGAGTAGGACCGTCGGACTAGAATTTAGAAGTGTACGAATCCTGACAGGTCTCGACATTTTATCCTTGGGAAAGATAATCTGCACACATTTCATGACTCGATCCAGTTTAAAAAGGGTATCAAACTTATGGACAGAAAATGTTTTTGTCAGATTGATAAGAATCAGAGCGCTTAACAGGCAGCCGTCTTGTATGCTTCCCAGTAAGCTGAGAACGTCTGTTAGTGTCCTCCTGTTGGTCTGTCAAGTCCTATAAATAGTAAAATTTTCTTTATTTCTGTCATCTTCAAACCTCGGTTGTGAACTACATGCCATAGTAAACATCAACGAGACCGACTTTGGAACCAAGTGAATAAGGTGACTCCAATCACAAATGAATATGCTTAAAGAAAACACCAGCAAGTTATCTACATGATCAGGCCTAGTGGGCCAGTAAACAACTTTCAATAGAGATACAAGGCGCACCTCAAGAAAATGAATAATTTTAGAACTGATAGATGCATTATTGTTTCTTGTAACACTAAAGCCGAGGAAATGTGCTTTAAATCTTACAAAGAAATTGAAATGACTAAATACTACACAGTAAAGTAATTTGAGAAGCTCGCCTTTTTATTCATCACGAGATGAATAGCATGAGACAAGAAACAATTGTTTCTTACATCGACTTGAAGATTCAAACTCTGTTAAGTGGTTATCATAATATACTTGATATTAGTATAACAGACCTGGCGCGCAGGAAAATCTTCCGGTCCATTTTGAACAGAGCGCCGGCGCTCCCTGTGTGGGATCCGACTGCACTATGGAAGGAAGCGCGTATAGAAAAAAAAAATACTAAAAACAATGGGCGGGGAGGAAATTTGTGACTAAAACTCTTCGCTATGAGTGACAGATTTAAAACATTTAGAGTCTATCCAACCTAAATGCCCTCCGAATAATAAAAGTAGTGTTTTTGATTAAGTCACCGGAAAATAAATAAATAAATTAATGGTAATATTAGCAGTTGATACGAAAGGAGACTAAAGGCAGATCTCCTGAAATTTACCATACAGTTGGCCTGATGGTAATTATTGTCAGTTGAAAGCAGATGATTTAAAACAAAAGGAAGAAAGTCAACTTATCTGAGTTGTAAATGTGTGAATAGAAAACAAATGCGGTGCTTCGGTAAAAACGTGTACAAATGAAGAAAAACAGATGGACCTAGACATGGTTCAATATTAACAAACAAGATCCCATTTACTTTTGGTGTTAGATGTGATAGATGTAAATGTTTGCATACACGCTCATATAACATTGGGGCACTATAAAAAGCAAGGAGATGGCGAAGGGCCAGATGACTGTCTACTGGCACCTAATCAAATACATTTTAAAAAAGCAAAAATAATATGAAGAACTTGATATTGAACAAACTGATATCACTAGCCAACTTGGCTCTTCGTCCTGACAATCTATCATTATCATCAGCAGCATATAAACATAATCGAAATGAATCTTTATCTTATGCCGGTCCATGTCTTCTCATTTTCCTTTGCAGCCACCATGGTATGGGACTGCACATGCAAATCACGACGAGTGTTCCAGAACCACTATTTACCCCGCCCTGAAGGGAACTTCTGACACAGGCCAGAGAGGATCTTTGAAACGTGTTTCTACATCACAGCAAAAAGCTGGACTCACTAAGCATCTAGTTCATCTGCAGAGTATGGTATGATGTATGGACTGACAATTCGTAAACTTGCATATTAATTACAAAATATGCACAACAAAATTGAATACGACATCCCTTTTCAAGAGAGAAAGCTATAGTGGGGATTGCCTGGTTCAGAGTCCCATGGAGTGCAACAAAGAGTTCTCTAGAACAAACATGCTTGTCCCGGCTGACAACTTTTAGCACAGTCCAGGTTTCCCGTTTTTTTAGATCTGCTAAAAATCTCTTGGATACTTTTTTAATGGTGGTAAGAAAAAATGTTTCAAAGACGGTAGGCAGCAAAGGGAAAGGGAAATCAAAGCAAAAGCAAACAAATAACAACTCTGCAATTTTTTGCACTTTCTGCACAGAATTCTATGTTGAGCCTCCTTCTGAAGTTTGGACTATGTGCTCTGAATACCAGCAAAAGGCCCATGAACATTGTGCAGATCCCGGTTCTGGGACAAATTTCATATAATTATGAACTCTGCAAGGATTTGTAAAAGGACACTGCTTTGTTATGTTATCAGCCTGTGCTTTTGTTTTGTTGCGTTTACCATAGCTCACCAAATTTGTTATGAAGAATCAGAGGAAATAAAAATTCTCTTTCTTCACATTGAACAACTGACCTTCAGATGAACTGATTTTGTTTGAGGTGGGAAACATTGATTTTATTAGAGTAAGTATAAAATTCCACTGTAAGTTTGCAAAATGTCTGTTTTGTGTTTAATTTACAATTGCTAAATGATGTGCCTGTCTTACCCGAATGTGCGGTCCATCTTGCCCCATACCCGGGACATTACGGGCCATTTTCCAAAATTCACAAGATCATCTCTAAACTCTGAATGCTTTGTGATATTGTCATGAACTTCTACAGACAACATTTTCAAACAGACTTCTAATCTATGACAACGTTACAGTCCAAGATCATCACTGGCTTTCGTACAACAGCCAAATAAAATTTCGTGGCCCATCTCGCATCGAGTTCTCCTAGGCATAATAAGACCAAGATGGATGAGAAAAAAACATTCCATTTTGGTCCGTTTTTCGCATTGGAATGAGAGCAACTAGATCTAGAAATTTTTAATTTCTTTGTTTTGTTTCTTCACACATTTACAACTCAAGCAGGTTGACTTTCCTCTATTACTTCTTTATCTCTTTTGTTTTAAATTAAACATGTTTTCATTTCTTACCTCCTTGCCTTCTTTATTACCACTGACTCTCTGATTACCAGCAGGCCTAATGTGTGGTAAATTTCAGAAGGTCTTCTTTTAGTCTCCTTTTCGTATCAACTGTTAGTAGTACCATTTCTTTATTTATTTACTTTCCCATAATTTAATCAAAAACACTTCTTTTATTATTCGGGGGGCATCTAGGTTGAATAGGCTCTAAATGTTTTAAGTCTGTAATTATAGAGTTTTATTCCTAAATTTCCTCCCTACCCCGTGTTTTTAAAGTTATTTTTTTCTTGCTATGCGCGCTTCTTTCCTGAGCCCGATCGGCTCCCATAGTTCAGTCGGCCGAGCCATGGCGGCCGATAGAGACTGCACTTGCGCACCGGGTCTAGCTAAACTAATATGTCTATGGTGATTAAAGTATTGTCTAATGTAGTCTTGACAGTTGCAATAGCAAGAACAGGGATGGTGCAAAGGGAACCGGCCCTCTATTTTTTTTAGAATTATTAATATGACAATGACAGCCCGTTATGACACCACACATAAACCTCTCTGTAAAGAAATTAACGCTGTTATCAACTCAGAGATGTCAAAGACACCAGAGTACCACATTAACAATGCCTTAAAGCCTAGACCGTAGGCATTTTTAACCGTTTCCACCCTACTCCTCTTGTTCCATTCTCTGAGTAATTTTAAGATAAGACGCAATACTAGACAAGTAAAAGTGAAATAATTGATCAAAAGAAAAACAAAGAAGATACTATGATCTACTTCTGTATTATGTCAATAATAAAGGTGTTTTATTATACCAATTATCACCAATTATCGCACGCATTCCTTGTTATCGCTATTATCGCATCCGAATTGCCAGATAATGAGACAACCACTGTCAGGCAAACTCCGCATCGCTCTCTGTTTCAGTGATTAATAAACAAAATATGATTACATGAATGCAGTATAATCATATCATAATTCTTCACTGGTATTCCAATCATTTTATATTTATTAGAGGAAAGGATCGACAAGTGACACAAAGTCATTTTATTCTGTGTTATCTAATTGATGTGCTGTAATGTCCCCATTGTGATGAACTGGTTTAATGTAAAATTGATCCAATTTTTTCTGAAATCCGATAAAATGTCAGTGCTTTTCTTAACAGCTGCGTGCGTTCATCATTTTCACATATTGGAACTATGGTATTAACATAAAAGAAATATAGCAGAAAGACGTTCCGTCAATCTAACGATGACTGTGAATGAACTTATTCAAAACATCACCAGCTTTCCCAAAGCTAACGATACAGACATCAGGCTCCTGCCCTTGATGCCGGAACATACAAGCAGCCTTACTACTTCCATTTTGCTCTACATACTGGCTCCAGTTGTCATTGTTTTCGGTCTTTCTACGAACATATTGAATATCTGCACATTTCGGGCTATGGGACTGAAAGACAGTGTGACAATATCATTTTTTGCATTGTCGATTTCTGATCTTTTGTTCTTATTGCTACAGTTTGTATCAATCACTGGCAATCTGTTCTTTGAGATCCAGCATAAGTTAGGGTTTATGACGATTAATGTCTACGGTCTAGGCTTTAAAGCGTTGTTAATGTGGTACTCTGGTGTTGCCTTTGACATCTCTGTGTTGATAACAGCGTTCATTTCTTTACAGAGAGGTTTATGTGTGGTGTTTCCCTTACATTTCAAAGCATTGTTGACGAGAAATAGGACTGTGATTATTTTAATCTGCTTGTATATATTCATGATTACTCTCTACACACCGGTTTTAACCACTTTTTCTCTTAGACCAGTGACGAATAAATCACTCATAATTCTTTACGTGAGTCAAAACGGGAAGGAGATCGAAAGAATACATGGATGGGCTTGTCGAGTGATTCTACCAAACGCATTGCAGATTGTGATCTTTATCAATTCCGTCGTATTAATCACGACACTGATGGCGTCCTCTAAATTCCGGCTGGCCACGGCATCGGGTGCCATTCTGCCAAAGGCAATCAATGAAAAAGAAAGTCATGATGTAAAATCAGCAGCTGAGAAACAAGAACAAAGTCAAACATCTGTAACAAGTTTGCGTAACGGTGTAAGAAGTACTAAATGGAACATTAGTAAGATGTCTGAGAAAGATCTGCACGTTGTCAAAGCTATAACTTCGGTCTGTGTCCTGTTTCTACTGTGCAACCTTCCAGGAACAGTATTGTTTTATATAGATCTCTTTGTGCCAGAATTCAACATTGGCAAAGCTTACCAAAATACGTTTATCGTAATATACACTCTAAGAGGTGAAATTGAGTTTTTGAATGCATCTCTCAATATTTTTATTTATTATAGATTCAATACTAAGTTCCGGAAAACACTGAGAGAAGGCATTTCTTGCCATAGGAAAGCATAAACTGGAATAAGACGTGATGTATAAATGCTCCACAAAATGTCATTGTCCGCATGATGTATCGTGTGCTAGAAATTTTCGTTAAGTATACGGTTAACATGGCAGTAAGACCCCTTGTTACAAGATCTCCTTTTGATGACATTCCAAGACTCAACCAATTATGCTGTGTTTAGGTGGCCAAGACTCAAAGAGACAAGAGAGAAAACGATGTCTCTCCCAGTTCAACAGCAGGCTATCTTTTCTTCAAGCTCATTGCAACTTCTGAGTACTCACTCTATGCATGTTTCTGATTTTCACTGTAAAAGCTCGGCTTTGTGACACTTTGACAAAAGTGTTTAAAAAAAATTACTTAAGAATTTTATCCAACTGACTGCAAAATAATATACCCTCTGCGTATTTCTGTGAACTTTCTCAAAATTGTAGCCGTTTTCGGCCTCAGTTTTTCTCCAGCAAAATAGAAGATAGTACAATAATTAAAGAGATGTGTTTGGGTCCAAATTGTAACAGTTGCCTTTAACTGTAGAGTATGAGAAAATATTGAGAGTCACAAATCAGTGTATAAGACAACGCAGAAACCAAAGCGAGAAATATCAGATCAACTTATTACTGCAAGATCCCATGCTATCGAACTTCACTAGATTCAATCAGGAATCTGAAGCTGAAGCAGTGGCAGGAGACGACAGCTAATTTAAGTCATTACCCACAAGGGTACTAGTGCAAAATACAGATTACTTCTATTGTCCAACAGAGCTACAATAATGATAACTGTAGACCTCCAGTTTTTTTTTTTTATGTTCTCTCTGTGCTTCAAAATGTTCAAGATTTCAAACATGGAAACAGGATTGTTGAAATAAAAAATCAGGTTATGTATCTGAATGAGCTAAAGTTGACTAAAGTTTATTGTTTTGCATTTATAAAGACAACAGCAGACTCAACATAAGGGTGTCGAACGGTGAGTTCTTTATAATTACTGCAGGGCTGATAAGCAGGGCTAGGGAGAAAATACAAGACGCTGATTCTCATGAAAAATAAAATACATAATAAAGGAAATAGACACAGAAAATACAAACAAGGGGCGAAATAGATCTGGTGTGGTATGGACATCATCTTTTCTTATCTCACATAATGTTTGGGACTTTGGTTTTAATTTCTATTTTCTATGCTCTTGCTCCACCTTACTACCTTGTTATTAGCTATTACAAACCCAGTTGTTCTACGAAATGCCTAGGCAAACTCGCTTAACGTTTTCTTATATGAATAACTGACCCACAGTATTTCTCGGAATGCCTTGCGTTAAGTTCTTTCATATTGTCTTTTCTGAGCAATTGTTCTCATTTCTGTTGCGCGAATGAATGATTCTTCTGACGATGATAATATGGGCAAATAAAAAGGGGCAATTGCCTTCAAAATCCGCACAAGTCAAAACATTAAGAAAAAATTGATCAGGGGGAAGGATTGGTATATCGTTTTAAGTTCTTCAGAAATCTGAGATTTTGGGGTGAACCTATTGGACAAATATGTGACTTGCGAGTCTCTAAATAGCTCTTAGAGAACTTCTTTTTTTATATATAGCAATAAAAAAATGTGAATGAGTTACTTTGATGGTCGTCCGGCCACTTTAGGTAGCTGTCAGATATATGGGAAATTTCAATCATTTTACGCGCCGAAAAAAATAATTGTAAAGTATGCATTTAAATAAAAAAAAAAAAATTAACCAAATTGTCAAATTATAGAAGTTGTTTTTCTCAAAAATTGTTTTTGACGCCGAATTCTAATTCCTTATTTTTGTTTCCTTTTTTCTTATTCCGTGTTGTATTTCCGCGAAAATTTACATCGTGTTCTAAGAAAAAATAGTGTCCATATGCAAGTACCTTTGTAGTTTTCTCTATAGAGAATCATTTTCTGGGTTTAAAAAGAAATGTAAGTGCAAGAGTATATATATTTAGATATTCTAGAAGGAAAACTGTCAAAGATATCCAATTGCCGATATCCAAAATGTATTCACTGTATACAAAAGATGTGTGTACCAAATCTCAGGTAGATATGTTGGAAAACAGTAATGAATCAAGGTTTTTAAAACGCTCATTTTACAAAAGGTGATATTCAAAATGACTTCATCCCATGTCATCCAGAATATGGAAATGCATTTTTAGTCCCGATTTGGACATGCTGAATTCAAATGTGCATGTTAAAATTGTATATTTTATATATGGTTCATAAATTCCTGTCAGGACCTCCCTCACGCCCATTCCTGCCTTTCCCCCCTGATCTCCACATCCTTAGGCATTAAGGATCCTAAATAGCCGTTTCATTCTTCGTATGCAGTACTACAACATGGCTTTGTTTGCTGTCGCATGTGCCTTGAAATCAGAAATTAATATCGATCTCTGCAAAATTCCTACTTGTAAGTATTATTTTATAGCTTCACCAAAAGGTGCAATACAAACACAAGAACAAACGGCTTTTATACGATAAATTAAATCAAAATTACAAGATAATTCAGCTTATCTGGTTTGCTTGGGGGTTTGTTTGTTTGTATCGGGGTTTAAAGGCACATCAGCACGACACGGCTATAGTGTATCGAACACGGTAAGATACGTTTACACGTCAAAAGAGAGGAAAGAGAGCGGAATAGAAGACAGGAGCAAGAAGAGAAAGGAGAGATGTCATACCTTGAACGTCGAGGATGGCATTCCATGGGAGACATCCCACCAACTGCGGCTTTCACTGCCTGCAGCTAGGAGCAAAGAATGTACCTATATATCCCGTGCCCCCCGCGGGAGATTGCTTTGTGGATATAAACAACAATTATGCTACTTAATTATTATCTAGTGCGCTCTGTACTTATTAGTTTTGACGTTTTGATTTCTATGTCATCAGACGTAATGAAATCAAAGATACTTCAAAATTAATAGCAACTTTGTTTAAAACATACTTTGTTGTGTGGTGCAGTGATCGAATAATAATTAGACTGCAGTTCCATTAAGAAAAAAAAAATGCAGATTTGAAGAATGAAAAATATCTAATCCCGTTACAAAACTTACAGTGCCGCGCCTTTTTATTTTGCACTTGTAGTGACAAATACGGATTTGAGCAGAGCAAACGAAGGAGTGATTTGTTTTTAGAAAAAGGACTTTTGCAATCTAATTGACATCTACGTTTGAAAAAGAACAGGAAAAAGAAATTATGTGTTTCTTCATATTCGACATGCTGAGCATATCAAACACTCATAGAAAACGGTCTGAACAATTCAAGAATTATAAATCGGAAATAAGGAACAGTTTATTGACGTTTATTATTTGTCATTCATAAAGACAAAAGCAAACTCGAAAGAATCAAGCCAAAGTAGTGTGTGTGTGTGTGCGTGTGTGTTTTATTATTATACTGCTATCATAAATGAGATATTCAGCTACGACGAATACTATAGGAATTCGATACTGATTTTAAAAAAAAAGTAAGATACAAAGTAAAATGAATAAACAAACAATACTACCTAATTTATTCCAGGAAATATAATCTCTAAAATGATGATACACATACAGAGGTTAAAAGAATAATTACCCTCTTCGAATTCCACAGGACTCGGCTGTGAAATAAATCAAGATCGTCATTAGGGATTTAAGTCATAAACTTTACCATCTTTCCCGTCATGAGAGATACAAATATCAAATCACCACCCTTGCTCTCTTATTATTACAGTATTGTCCTACATGCTGGTACAAGTTATTACTGTTGTTGGCGTCTGTGGAAATATGTTAAATATCTACACATTTAGAGCGCTGGGATTGAAAGCATTCATTTTCTTTTTTTTTTTTTTTTTTTTGCATTGTCCATTTCTCATCTTTTTTTTTTCTTTCTACAGCTTACTTCAATTGTTAGCATTCTGTTCTTTACAGTTCAATATAGTGTAAGTTTATTCAGGAACAAGTTCTACGGTTTAAGTGTTAAAGCACTGCTCATACTATATTCCAGTATTCCCTTTTATAATTTCTCTGTCTTGACAATAACGTTCAATTCTTTCCAGAGTACCGTATATGTCGTGTTCTCTTTAGATTCAAAGAAATTTTCCTGAGAACTAGAACAACGATAATTTTTACCTACATCTACACATTTGTCATGACTGTGTACACACCAACCTTGTCTAAGTTTTCTTTCAGAGGAGCTCTCATTCCAGCCATAAATGAAACACTCATAATGATATATGTGAGCGAAAACGGGAAAGAGATAGAAAGAGTACGCGGATGACCTATGGATATGTTGAGTGATTTTGACGAACGTACCTTTCTAAAACTCACTGCAGACTTTGAAACTTAAAATCACCCTACGACCTTAGTCACTTAGCACCCACTACAATAAGCATTTTGATTCATTTTTGATTTGCTATGATAAATACAAGGGATTAACTGTGAGGAGTACATTTTTGAAGATTTGCTGAGAAATAGTTTTAGATGCCTCGTACTTTCGAGTCAATAAATTTTATGATATGAGTACAGTCAGACAGTTTGTTGATCTCAAATATATTACTGTGATTTTTTAAAGATTTTTATTTTATTTTATAAAGTAGCCATGAGCCGAAGATATTACCCTAAAGGTTACGATGATTGTCGATGGTTTACAAGATGGTAAAAAGTGGTGAAAGTCAAGGTTTATGGGATCTTTATTTATCAATGTCATTAGAAGTGAATGACCACTGGAAATTAAAAGAAATGGCACAAAAACTGTGCACGCGACGCAATATCAAGCATTTTATCACAAATAAATAGACGTAAGAAGGTACAAAATGTTTGTGCTGATTCCAAAACAACGATAGGATAAAGTCAGTGAAAATAAAATCCGTCAAGCCCTTCCATCCCTATCTTTTTTTTTTTTTTGACATAAGTTCAGCAAAAAACTAACAATTTTCTCAGACACGAAGCTAGGAGTGTTTCATACACATACGATCCAGAAATAAAATGATGTGTCGATCCAAACTAAATTTCTGTGAATTCTCTCCTCTACATAACGGTTTTCTATCTCATTTTTTTCCCCAGGAAAATGAGAGGGAGCATAAAGATTAAAATATCATATACAGTACCAAATTATGACCATCATTTGCAGATAACGCAAAAAAAAAAAAAAAAACCATAGCCGCAAAAACCAAGCCAACACAGCTATGTTGTCCTCCTATGTCAGCAACTGTAACAGGTCATGCTCATGAAGCCACGGTCATGCTACCAAAGCAAAATACAGACTGCTTAGTTATATCATCTCTGTAAACACAACAACAAAAAACCCACAACAGTACTAATCGTGGATGTGCATGGGTTTTTTTTTCTTTCATGCATTAGCTCCAACATATTGAGTATATTAAATATTAAAAAAAAAATGATTTGAAAAATGACAGCTAGTATTTCGAATAAAGTACATTTTACTGAAAATTATAATGTTGCATGTATGGGGGACAAAAGCAGACTTGAGAAAGGCTGAACAGAGAGTGAGATCGTTATGTCTATCGTGACTCAAACTAAAAACTGAAACAAAAAATATAAGAACCTGGTTCTCATTTAACAAATAAAAAAGAACAATAAACAGCACAATAAACAGACAAATGATAAAAAAGAAAAAGACGAATGGTTGTCTATATTCTGATTCCTGTTTTGTTTTTTTTTTCAACTCTGTGGCATGTTGTTAATGTTACTATGCCATAAACCATCTTGCTGCCTGTTTCTTATTTTTAAAATAGTAGACTGTATGCAGTTTGTTGACTAACGTCAAAGTCATAATGTGTGTGTGAATGTGTGTGTTGTGTGTGTGAAAAGAGTAAGTCGACGCACAATTAATTGCACGGTTGTTTGTTTGCTTGTTTCTTTCTTTATTTTCTTTGCTTGTATTTTACTTGTCCTAGTAAAATCGCCATTCAGCAAATGAATATACCGTGGTCAATAATTTAGGTCTTCTGAGTTTCTGACAATGCAACGAACCATTTATTTGTTCTCTTTATACACAGGATTTGCGGTATTCGAATGGAGTTTGCCATATTTAGGTTACTATTTTTATACACCAGGACCAATTACATCTACATATAGATCAGTTAAATTCTGCAAGTTACAACGACCTACCTCATTTTGGGCCCATGTTACACAGTATATCATTTCCTCTGGACATCTGATGGGCAAGAGTAAAGCTCTTATTTTGAACTTTTGTTATAAATCCTCAGAGCACTTCCAGCTTTTAGCTTTATTCTCGTGATATAAACATTGCCACTGATTGATCTCGCTGGCGCCGGTGTGGACGAAAAAGAATTAAAAAAACACAAAAAACTACTGCCTCGAAAACAAAACGAAACAAAACAAAACAAAACAAACTGATTGTTTTTTAGCCTAGGAAAATAACACTCAGAGCCCAGGAAAAATGAATTCCCCCAGAAAATTAATGTTGCAAGGGAAAGAAAGATTGCCAAAGTCTATATGAAGTAAAACATCACTACACTAGGGCGAGGCTATTGCTACCCAGTGGTCTTAATATGGTAACTAAATGTTCCAGGGCATAACCCTAAATCTAACGCTAATCATAACCCTCCCGAAACCACTTGCAGGCCTGGTGTGGAACTTTTCCTTTCTGAAGCGTAGAAGCTAGATATACAATCTGCAAGGTCTAATCCAATATCCCGAATCAATCAAACTATCTAATTTGATGGTC
Organism: Peronia peronii; assembly: GCA_039654565.1. Taxonomy (NCBI): domain Eukaryota; kingdom Metazoa; phylum Mollusca; class Gastropoda; order Systellommatophora; family Onchidiidae; genus Peronia; species Peronia peronii. The sequence continues at coordinate 5,081 of JBCEWB010125985.1, read as the reverse complement.
GCAATAGAGCACTGGATCTATTTTGATCACTCGGTCACACAATGATTTATAATTTCATATTTTTTAAAATTGAAAATGAGTAAATAGTTCTTGTATAGAAATGAAATTGTAGAGAGATAAGTGCAAGAACAAGAATACTAAAGGCAAAAATATGCTATGTCGTTGGATCCTTTGTTTTAGGATGTGCAACGGCAAAGCACGTTCGGCTGTCTTGATGTGTCAAGAACATGAGGGATCCAACTACAAAACGCTTTACGTTTTTCTGACTACACTGACTGTCTCTCAGGCTGGCATGTCACTATGTGTCACTCCCGTCAAAATGCTTGTGAATACGCTTACTATGCCTATCCGGTTTTTGGCCTTTGAACAAAATTCTATCGATCAGTACTTACTGCCTCCACTTGGGTCACCAACGGGATTTTCTTTTCCCTTGTCACTGCAGCCATCAGGGTAAAAGATACTGTCAGATAAAAATTTGAAAGTTTAAACATCTCTCTATCGACTTTTCAACTCACTTTCTTTTGGGCGATCCATTTCTACAACAAACTGATTTCATGACCAGCGGGAATTGTTTTGATTACTTCATACAATTGGACAGACAGACATCACCAGCCCAGAAGGCCCTATATGCATAATCTGTAATTTTGTCTATCGAGTCTACAAGAACCCAAAATTTATTTCACTCTTCGTTTTCGTTCTTTGCGAAAGCAAAACAGAAGTAAAGAAGGTTGCACGGACACAGCTACACTCCTGTGGTGTGTCTTTTTTCCGCACAGGGAGTGTTATTATCCTAAAGGAAGCATTTTTATAATTTTTAAGACTAAATGACTGCCTTGAGCAGTGGGAGTGTTTCTTTCCTAGAAGTGTTTTTCTATTTTACACCGGTGTGATAAAAATTTGATCAAGCTCCATGTGAAACTCACATAAGAATGTCGCTTTTGTGAACACATGTCAGTAGATCGGTGTTTATTCGGAATTACTTTCATCCTAATTAAATTTCTTTTTTTTTTTTCTTTAATGTTTTTATTTCTGGGGAAAGCACTAGTAGCCACTTCATTCACAGTTCATAACATAGAGATCTAATGGTTACGCCCTTGGCTACAGCCGTGCCAATCTTAACAACTAAAATCAACACCGTCCCTAGTTTTGTTTGCTTTGTTTTTATTCATATGTCCTCTTTTAAAATAATTAAAAGGTGTGTATGAACAAAAATGCATGTGACTTTTATAACACTGACAATTCAAAATACTTTCGTGACTGATAACAGTGGGTTAACGCAACAAATAAAGCACGCATACAAATGTCGCTGACGGCTGTAATCAATATCACTAGTCCGGTTATGCAAGAAAAGTAAAATTAATCGAAGTTCTGCTAAACGAGAAAAAAGATAACAGATTAACGAAAACACGAAGGTATTCGTTAACTGTATCGTGTGTTAAAGATTGTGTGATTAAATTTTCAACATTATCTCTTTTTTCCTTCCGAAAAAGACATGAAGAGGGACCGGAAAGCGTTGGATTGAAGGTGATAATACGAATAGATTCAGTAGTATAAATGAAAGCCTCAATCGAAGAACGATTATGGTGCATTCAGACAGCACTTCTTTTCTTTGATCTTCATCCTTGTTCGTTGTTCAACTCAATTAAAGCGACCGAAATGGAACAAAAAGTCAAAAATGATAGCTTGTGATCTGGAGAATGTACCTGTTTTTACTATAGCACTATGGCTGAACTATGCCTCGCCCATGTTGATTGTGTTTTCGGTCAAAAGATAATAATTATTATTTAAAAAGGATTACAGATATTTTCATTTCTGAGGTCAGGATTCAAATCTGATAATAACTTTCTCTATAGAAAACTTACTCGAAGATAATTATTGGCTGCTGTTAAACCTTTAATTATGATTATAGCTCTATTATATACAAGAAAAAAGGAGTGTACAAAGATAAAAGGCTCACTCTACCTCGTGGAGCAAACTTCATGCTCTGATTTTCTATGACATACCACACAAAGCTTAAGTTTGACAGTGTATGCGGCAAAGCTGAAAAAACTATGCGCTTCATGAATTTTGATTTTAGCACGGATTTATCTTGCTGCCACATAAAGGTTGAAAGGAGAATAACCATCTTCCTCGAACTCTATACGATCCAATTGTGAAAGTAAATGAAGATGGCCATCAGGGAACCAAGTCAAAATATCACCATTTTTCCCCAGGCGAGAGATACCAACACCAGTCCACCATCCTTGATCTCGGAACAAACAAGTGCTCTTGCTACTGCGGTAATACTTTACCTACTGGCCCAGTTCTTATCTTCTTTGGAGTTTGTACAAATATGTTGTATATCTGCACATACTGATCTTTCGTAGACTTAAAATGACTAATCATCTTCTCTTTACCAGTCCCTGAACTCAACGTTACAGGAGAGAAAGTGCTGTCGTTCCCATTCTAACCCAACGGAATATTTTCTAAAGGCTCACAATAGCTAAACGATTTTTAACAACTTACAGAACGGTTAAGAATGATGAAAGTCAAGCCAGTATGTATGCATTCTTTATTCATAACTGTCTTTGGCAGGAGAAAATCGACGTTGGAAATATAGCAATAGGGCACAAACGAAGTATACTTTGTGTTGGATGTACCATAGAATGATGTACAGGCAAAAGAGATTGAACGGACTTCATATTCAATCACAGGCCAGAAATGGAAAATGCCAGTTATAAATAAAATAACAAAAATAAAACAGGTTTTGTTTTCATTCATCTTTTTTTTTCTTTTTTGATGAAAATGGGAGATGATAAGATATGATAAATGAAGAAACATGTTGTGAAATTGATGCCTTCATTATCTGCAAAGTGCTTTAACTGTACATCTGTCTCTTCTGGTTTGTCTAACTTCGAGAAAGAACAGATGCCTACAGATGCGCAAAAGAGATGACGCAGACAAAGAATGAAGAAAAATAAGATTCACATAGTTACACTCGTCTGTTAGATACTGCAATAGTTCATGTTCAACAAATGTTGATAGATTCAATCACAATAGACACTATTCAAACTTCAGTTTTCCTGTTTAAGTGACAGTTACTTACTAACAAATTGACGCTAAAAACCACCCCCAAAAAGCATTTTAATGTTATTCATTAAGTGGGAATATAAAGAAACACAGTTGTTCAGAAAGTCGCAAAACCTTCCTAACTAAAGGAAGGAAAAAGACATTTTGATCGTAAAGGTTCAGAATATCAACGTGAAATATATTGTTAAGAGCTGAAACAGCTAATACAGCTACTAATTAAAACAAAGACTCTTGCAAACAAAGGAATAGGCTAAAACAGAAACAGCAACATCAACAACGACAACTAATAATAATAATAATAATAATAACCATAATAAATAATCTTGACCTTATTTATTTTCCTGGTTGACAACATGAGCTACGCCTTAAAGCATTCACTTAAATTCATGTAATACGTTTATCATTTGCTCATACAAATCAGTAAGAAGGCAGACATCGAAAGGGAACAGACAGGCCAGAGAATTAATTATTTATAAAGACAGTATATTATATGTACGATCATTACAAACAAGGAGGTGAAATAGTAAAAAGTGTAAATCTCTCGCATTTAAATTTAGTGTCAAGTTCGAAAATAGGTGAAGTGTCCAGTCAGGATAGTCTGACTTCAGGGCACTGGAACGATATAGTTGGTTACAAAGTTCTTGTTGAATACTCACAGATATTTACTTCCTGAGAAAAACCAAGAGGGAATGTAAGCAAATGGGCGCACAACAATGTGTATATCAAAAGTATACCCTCCCACATTTTTGGTATATTGTTATCTTGTCAATATTGTGAGTCTGCTATTCTCTTTAAAGGCAAAATAGGGTATTTAATAATATATAACAACACTCTCTAAAAGTTGTACGACTTTGAACCCGCAAACCACTGATGTAACAGTGAAACAGTGCATCAGTCTAGACAAAAAGAAGAGTTAGGAACCCACTCGTTCTGATCTGCCACCATCTGACTAGTATTATGACAGAACTGACCAAATGCTCAGATGTCATAAAGAAAGAAAAAAAAAACAAACAACAAAACTACAAACTGGTGCTTCATTTTAGCTCTTTTGTCAATTCCTAATATTTCATGGTTAGACAGAAGTCTTTCTCTGTCATTTCCGAGCATTCCTGCCGATCAGATTTTTTCTTCTCCCCTTGTCTCTTCTTCAGGCTTTAACTCTGTTGTGATTCACCATTGTACCGTATAGCGTATCTTGGCTGGACAAACCTGGCAGAGCTCATCTCTTTCCAGCAGGTTTGAAATTGCAGTTTTCCTTCTCCCAGAATGAATCTCAACCAAAAAGTATCGGTCTATGTCTTCTGGTTAGATCAGCAGCACATGCTGGACCCGAGGGGACAATCTCCAAACATTATCCACGAAAGCCGTAAACCCATTGCTTAACTTTGATGGTCGCGGAGTGCCTAAATATTATGATCAGGTCTAAGGAGGTTAACAAATAACAGGGGGAGGGAGGTATCAAGTGATTGCAAAGGTCGTTATGCCTCACAAGAAAGAGGTCCATAGAAAAGACAGTGGACAATGTTATACAAAGTGTGCACCTGAAAATCTTTTCACTGCCTTCATAAATCATTGTTTAAAAGAGTCTCATGGAATTGATTGGACGTTAATGGTGATGATAACGATGCTGGTAATGGCATTTATGGTGGTGGTAGTATTATGGTGGTAGTCAGAAACATAGTCGTAACAAAGATAATTACTTGAAAAATATGAATGGAATAGCGCCGCACGTGATGCACCCTCTCGTGCTATCATCAGGTCTGAACCACAAAGGCTATGACAAAACCTCACTGGAAATCGACAGTATAAAATCAATCTAGTATTGTCATACTAGGTCTCTTTTGGTAATCCAGATAAGCAAAAATGACAAAATTAGATAAACTGACGTTATTGGGTAAACAACAACAACAACAACAACAACAACAACAACAACAGCAACAAAAATGATCTCATTTCGTGGTCTAAATTTTTCATTCGTATTAAGCAGGTCTATGTGACACTTTAGGACGAAA
>JBCEWB010125974.1:0-11373 GCA_039654565.1 Peronia peronii | reverse complement strand
GAACATGTTTTTCGTTTTCTCTGATTTGGTAAGAATGTCCGCATGTTTGTCATATAATTCTCTCATGTTTGGTAGTTTCTGACTGTGTTCTAAAAAATTTCTACTAAAAAAATTTCATGTAATAAAATCAACACCTATGCATAATTTCCAAATGACAAGGTTGCCGCAGTAGGCCTAAGACTACCAGTAATGACATCAAATCGAGACTCAAAAATGAACACTTTGGGGTTTGCTGAAATCTGTCTTTCATGTTCAGATTGTATTTGTTTTTATTTATTTTTTACATGCATGTACAGGGTGTGAAAGTTCATGCTGCATGGAGGTTATGATTTTTAAATTTTGTTTTTGTTTGGTGTGTGCTATTGTTTTGTCAGTGGATATTCAGAGTTGTCATAGATTTTTATTTTAAGATTTTTGGTCTTGTTTCTTCCCCAGACTTGACCAGACCATTGGCAAGCCTTCATATTATGGGAACATACGTGATCGGGAGAGACTTACACTCTGTGCTCGTGTGGGGAGGATAGAAAATCAAGTAAAATTAAACATTTTTTTTTTGTGGGTTAAAACATTTTTATAAACCTGTCATTACAGCAAAGGCATGAAATGAAATTAATTAACAGTACTGATAATGTGCCATGGTGGGTAAATTATTTTTATTAATCTAATAAGACTTTAATTTTCATTTGCACATACCCACATGGGCCCAAGGTATATAAGTAGGTTCTTTGCTCCCATCTGCACACAGTGAAAGCCCGCCATCGGTGGGAAGTCTCCCATGGAATGCCATCCTCAACGTTCCAAGGGTGACATCTCTTTTTTCTCCCTTGCTCCTGTCTTCTGTGCTGCTTTTCTTCTTGAGATATAAACATTTGTTACCATGTTTGGCATAACATGGTGGTGATCATGCTGATGTGCCATTAAACCCCAACACAAATAAACAAACACATGAACAAAGTCTTTCTTAATATCAAACATGTATTGACACAATAATTTTTTAGCTTATAATATATTGAAATAATGTATTCATAAGCATTATAGCTGCATAAAAAGTTCTAAGGAATACATTCTGAGAATGTTCAAGCATTAATGCTCTCATAATGTCATCTTTTAATTAGATATATGTAATTAGTTATACATTACAAATATGCTCGTGCAGTCACTGATTTATAAATATGTCTATGCACACAATTTTTATCAATTTATGGATTCATTTTATTATTTGAACTGTTATATTTGGCATGAGTCCAAGCATGATTTTGGGACAGGTGTACATAGTGAAATAAATTTACACATTTTAAATATACTTCAAACATACTCAGCACAAAAATCACTGCTTATATTACAGTTAGAGGTCAATAAATCTCTCATATTGTGATGGCATTGAATTTATTATCATGATCTGCATTGTTCTACAGTATTTAAACCATTTTATGCTTACTCTCCACAGATCAACAAGATGGATCTAAAATTAGACCAGACCATCGTTCTCCTCAACATCCTCGTCAGACAGCAGCAAACACAGCAGCACGCAAATTCAAGTCAAAAAGATTCCCCAGAATCTGAGGAAAATTCCTAGCATCTGTTCATGCCATTATCAAACAACTTAATCCACTTCATCCTGAAAGTAATTTATGTTTGTGATATCCATTCTTGAATTTCACTTTTTTTTTTTTAACATATTGTCATTAAGTAATAAAAAAAAATACAATGATCCATGTTCAATTTGATAGTGATGTTCAAAGGTTTATGAGGTAAATGTTATTAAGGATATATTCAAAGAAGTATATTTTTAAACTTGCTAAGTCAGTTTATAAGACAATCGAACAGTAGTTGTCAGGAAAAGTTTGCAGTTTGTGGCTATGTATGACACTCATCCATTTACTTACATCCTAAGAAAATGATAAACTCAAGTCTGTCATGAAAGATTATTCATTATTTTTGGATGGTTACTCAATGAAACAATTCCATTCATTGTCCGTTATGGAATATTTCTTGACAATTGCATTCTGTGTTAACCAGAAGGCACAAATCTTTACAAACTCTTGACTTCTTTCTGTTACGGTGATTTTACGCCTTTCAACCTCCTCTAGGGTGGTTATCTTGGTGACACAAAACATGTGACTTCTTGGTGAAAATGGAGATGTCCATAGGTTTTTCACAGAATTAAAAATAAGATTTCATTTATTATGGTAGAAATGGGAACAAAAAAAAGAAAACAAAACAAACAAAAGCAAAAAAAAACTGATTTTTGAAAAGGCTGATATTCATGATTAAAGGTGTTCTGCATTTACATTCACACCTGCAATGAACTAGACATTTTGCATGTAAATTTTGAAGTTTTCTCAATGCAACAGAAAATTTATTAATTGGTTGCCTCCTTACAGTGCACTTGGGCAACAAATAAATATATACATATATAAATAAAAGATCAGCAAGCCCAATAAAATGCACTCATAAAATGAGATAGATTAGGTCAGTATGAAATACACATAGATCTAGAGCTTAAAAAAATTTAAATTATAAGAAATGTTAACTCTCTGTAACATAGACTGTGAATGGGATTCTCAGAAACATTTACACAGATCTCAGCAATTAATGAATGGTGATATATGGTGGTAAGTGTTAGTTATTTTGGTGAACATATACTTTTGCTTGTGCTGAACTATGTAATAATGTAGTGTTGTAATGGATGAGGGATTGATCTCATCTCCAGATCTAATGTGTGTCCAGTAGTTGTTAGAAATGAATACTCATAGGGCAGAAAGAAAAATGTCAGCATTGTAGATGACCATCCTTTAACTTGGAGCAGCACATCCCAGTTTTCATACATTCACATACTTCATGCAAACTGTGAAAAACATATGATATCTTCCCTTCATGTTAAGCAGTTGTTTTCATTCCTTAGTCATCGTGATATAATTAGGACCAACATAATAGAAAATAAAAGTTCATGGCAGTGCTATATAAGTTATCACAAAGTGTTTCCAGACAGTCATATATTATCACATTTAAGCTAATCATTGAGCTTTCATCTTTCAAGTGGATCACATAAATTACTTTATATTTCTTATTTTCATTTCACATCTTGAAGTACATATATCTTTCATCTTTGGTCATATAATTACTAATTCATATCAAGAAACCACATGCACATTCAGTAGAACTCACAGTATTACCTTTTAACAATTACTTTTAAAGTTCCATTTTAACATTGTCCAAAGGTAGCTTTCAAGTTGTACCAGTTGATTTATTGATCTGTAATTTTATTCTTTATGAATTGATTTTTGTTTTGATAAAATATATGCTCTGCTTCGAAAGAGTTTAGAAGGGAAGCTGGATTAGTAGCCTATGTAGGTCTATCATAGAGAAATAGGTCAATTAAGATACAGTTTCTTTGGAAATCTCTCACTCTTGAATGTACAGATTATATTAAAGTTAATATCTTGTTTATGGTCAGTAGATTTGTGCTTCACAGAATATGATTCTTGCCTGAAGTTTTTCTTTGTCAGGAGGGTGTAAGTAAAGAACTAATTAAAAAACAGCCTGCCTGCTGTGCCAGTTTTGCAGTTCTGTGCTAAGCATCAGTGATACGATCAGTTTCCTTCGCGCTATGCAGGATCTAGGAGCCAACCGCACCTGTCCTGTTCCTTCTCACAGGCAATCAGAAGCATCAGCTGTTACACAGTGTTACAAATTGTTACATGGACCAGCAGATTATATACAGATTTGGGTGCTCATTGGTAGGTCATCTGCCAGTCAACAGCTTTCAGCTCTATGAAAAGATTCTGCATGTGGAGGCAAAACGTTGGTAGTGGGCTGACGGGACGTACCATATGCATCTTCCCACACATGAGAGACCACTTTTTGGTCACATCTAGTACTTTTGTTAGCGGTGAAAGGGTTAAGCTGTGCACAAAGATAACAAAAAATCCATTGTTGCATTATGTTTTGAAACAGTTTGCAGTATACTTTCAGGAAAATTGTTGCAGGTATCTGTAAATGGCCCATTCTCACTTTTAATCTGGCCTTTCCTTTGCTAAGTTGTTTGAGAAATAATAATTGTATTTCATATCCTGTCAAGTTATTTTACCTTTTGGCCACCCTGTCAGTAAAAGCATATGAAGCATATGTCTTTAATTTACATAACCCTCTACAAACTGTGCTAACCATTCATAAACCAAACCATGCCAGCTATGTGAATCACAAATCAATTGATTATATGAACAGCAGATTTTCATGAATTCTACTAGAGATTTATAACTTGCAACATGTTATGTCTTGTTTGATGGGAAAATTGCAACAATGCTTTAGAGATCAAAATCACTTGAAAGTTTTGATTACTTATTTTTCTCTCGAGCATGTTTCATTCCCCTGCAAAATTACCTTCATGTTCCATGCTACCAGGCATTGATAGTTATGTGAAAAAAAGAAATTTAGGACGAATTTTTGCTGAAATTATGAAGAAACATTTTCATTACATGACAAGCTTGTCAGAACTTTTTGTCACCCTTGTTACAAATCCAAAGAGCAAAAGGCATTTTTGCTCCTGCTTATCAAACTTTCGAAGTGTCAAGCAAAGGGAAGTAATTTACTATCCAAAAATGTGTTTTATCAAAATATGGCTTATAGTTTTTACTTTCTAAATAAAACTGCCAGAATAGAACTATTATGTTTTCGTGCTGAAAAGGGTTTCTAAATATGATGGGCTATGTATGTTTAGTGATGATTCCTCATTAGCTATTTTATATCAAGTGTGCCAATTACAGTACTCAAGATCACTTCTGTGAAGTTTTCCCCCCATCAGCATCTCACTAAAAACAATGTTTTAATTGTCAGCTATCTCTCTCTCTCTCTCTCTCTCTCTCTTTTTTTTAAAGACTTTGTTGATCAGTTGTTAGTATGTTATTATTTTCTTATACCTGTAATTAACTTCACTGTGATAATTGACTTTGTGGGGGTGGATTTTAAATACATGTACAGTGTAAGATACTTGCATTACTTAATTGTATGAAAATCAAAGAATGTTTGATTGACTGACATGAAGATGCTAGAATATAAATCATCCACTATGTTGAATTATTTCACTCGTGAGCAAGGAGAAATATTTTGGATGCTTGCTGTGAGATAAAATCATGAGTCTGCAGTGATTCCATTGTGTCCTGACAGTAGAAAGTAATCTGTATTTTACTGAACGACTGGATTTCTCATTAAGTTGCATCATTCTTCCACAATCCAGTGAAATGGGTCAGATATCACTGGGTACTCCTTATGAAAAGTGGATATTACCACCCATAGGGTTACTCAACTTTGAAGTGAATATTCAAGCATAAAGAGTCAGAGTCAGATAAATTGTTTCACCAAAGATAAGTAAACCAATTTTCTTTCCATGGACAGCACTATTTTTATCCATTAAAAGTTTGACATCAGAGTCATTTTATCTTGTTGTGCAACATTTGTTATTTGAGGTGTACATTTGTAAAAGTTTCCATTTTATGTCTATCCCAACAACTTCTATCAATCTTTCATCAGTGTAATCATCTATTGCATCATATAGGTTACAAGTCTGGATATGTTCTACATAAATTTTTATGTATATAATTGTTATAAATAATGGATCCATCTACACAGTTAGTTACTCATTCCAACTTCTGGCCAAACTTTCAATGCAGTTAGTCACATATTACACACAGTCATCTGGATCAGTTTTCATTGTGTAAGCATCTCACTAACTTTAGAACTCATCTGATTCCTTCTCCCTTAATATCTCCATCTTCATCCCTGGGCCACATTTCTACCACCATGATATCACACAATCAGGTAAAATGAAACTGATCTGATATCAAATTTTTAACGTATTAAATTATTGGTGTGAATTAGAGAAAAGATATGTTACAGAAACAAGTGCTATTGCATAATATATTCCCTCTTATTGTTATTCCGGAAAAAGAAATGATTGTACTTTATTTTGGTGACAAAATTTATTTTACTGCTATTCTTATATGCCAGTATATTCACTTCAAAGGTGACTCTGTGATACCATAGTCAGTAATATCCAGTTCTCTCAATGAAGTCCCCTTTGAGATCTAATTCACTTCATCTCATCACACAACCATATGAGACGTGGCACAATGAAATCAGGCGCTCATCAAATCCAAGCAGCTAGAGAAATCACATTCTTTTTCAACAATGAGTGGAATTTTTAGCACAATTTTTGTTGTTGTTTATTTCACCTAACTCATAATCCATTTAGAAATTACTTCAGAATTAAAGTTGCTGAGATATATTGAGTAGAAGTCAAACAACAGTAATTTTGTGAAATGACCTAAATAAGGATTTCCACAACAAAGATTTTTTTCACCAATAGGAAGGAATATGAATCAGCTTAAATTTACCAATAACTCTGTATGCTAAAACATTGACTAGTATCACGTTTCATTGTGTTACATTTCATGTGATCAATTTAAATGATTGTGAATTCACTTTGTATCTCAATGATTAATCTTTATATCTGCATTTAAAATTATTCATAAAAGTACATTAACTTGATGACAAACATCTGTGACAATCCTCCCTCCTAATATAATCTTTGTACTGAGACCTTTTATTGCAATGAAAAAAATAATAAATAAATAAATATGGAAAGCTGGTTCCTTTCCAAAGTATACAGCAAAAAAAATAAAATAATTAATTATTGTTTATTTTTACATTCCCAGATGATACTCGTCAATGGTGAGAACAAATATCTTTAAAATTTAAGAAATACTTCAATGGACAGTGATAAAGAGTTTGTTACATACTGTCGATATTTGTAAATTATAATACATTTCCATTATTCACGGACTTTGAATGATATTGTCAGTCATCCTCATCTAACAAAACCACTAGATATGCATGTACTTAAATTCTCACTGATCATTCATCTAGCAAATGTACATTAATAATCTTGGAAAGATGTATTTCCTCACTCTTTCTATATTATTCAATCCTTTCTTCACAGGTTGTGACAATTAGTTCCTCACCATAGCATTGCCTTAGGTTTTATATTCTCTTATCTCTCTAAAACCCTATGAGTTGTCATATTTTTATGGACATTAAAAGCACCAATGTATTTTGGCATGGACTGGCAGAAATTCAGAGTGAGCTGTCTAACGTAGATGTGTGTTTCTGTATACAATGTTTGTAGAAAAATGTTGTGAATTCTACTAAATGATGGTGAAATCCATGATCGTTGCTATTGGAGTGTGAGAAGGACATGAAATAAATACAAAGATGTTTGTAAGATAATTTGAACATATTATCTGGCATGTTGATTAATTCACTGCTGGAGAAACTGATATAAGCCACTGCTAGAATTGGTTCATCACCATAATGTTTACAGCACAACTTTCTTTTTTCTTTTTATTTGAGATCAACAGTGTTGGTTAAAAAAAAGAACAGATGGATTTTTTTTTAATGTTCTTTTTCTCTCTCACTCACTCTCTCTTTTCAGTTCTCTCTGTCTCCTTGTTCGTCTGTCTCTGAGTGTTTCACTTTTTATCTCTCTCTCTCTCTCTTTTCTGTTTTACATGGAAGGCAATCATATATTATATAGTTTTGTTTTCCTTTTTTAATGAATGTTCTTTCTCTCTCATTCTCTCTGTTTCTTTATTTCTTTCTTTCACATTTCCTATTCCGCTCCTTTATCTCCTTCTCTTTCTTACCTTTGTTTTATATAAAAGGCAATGTGTGTGCCATGCAATACTGTGTGGACCAGATGCAGTCTAGATCATTTTTACTGCACTTTTAGGAGTATGAATATGTATGACTGCAATTCAATACTGTAGTGAAGATAACTGATTACTTAACACTTGAAACCTATGAATCACATGAACTCAAGAATAGATCAGTGTGTGAGAATGTTACATCAAGACTGCAGTTTCTTCTTTTCCTTTGACAGTTCAGCATTCCTTTCACATAATGCAAGATTTTCTTAAATTATAATCTTGTGGATTTTAGATTGATTTCACAGTGGATTTAAAGGCTGCCTTGGATCTCGGTTGCTTCACACTGGGAACATCTGTAAGTTATGGTTACAGTAAATATATATATGCCTTTCAACCTCCTGTGGGTGGTTGTTTCAGCAGACCTGTAAGTAAGTGTCAGATATATTTATTGCTATGTATTTGGGATCATGGTGAGTCTGTCAATGCAGTCAATTCCTTTAAGTGCATGATTTATGACCTCTGTATCTTTGAAATATTGTCTCAGATTTGTAAATTTGGTCACGGCAACTTTTGTGATCCATGAAAATACAACATTTCAGCAGCAGTGACTTATGTTTGGTTGTCGAAATCTGACAGATAGCCCTAACAATACAACAATCCCTTATACTACAAGGGTAACTTTGTGGCTTAGAATGTAGGAATTCAGATGCCTAAACGATACAGATAAGGTTGTGATTGTTATAAAGTTTTTGTACCTTTACTCTATCTTTGTAACTACAGGTAGATCTACACTGGAGTCACTGAGGATTGAAATCTCTCAGATCTGTCACTAGATAGTGTGGTAATATGTCACCAGTTAGCTGTGTTAGTCCCATGTTAGGCACATATGGTACATGGGACAGAGAAATTAAAGCTGCTGGAACAAAAAGTAACTTAAGTCCCATTTCACACTTTCTGAGCCCAGGTTGAAAAAGCCTAAATTAAATAAGAAAAAAACAAAAATTCAATGAGAGATTAACAGTCAAAATTTAAGTGATAAGCAACCAGATGCCTAAAAATGTGGCATATCATAATATGACCTCACAGATGACAATTTTCTTTTTTTTCTGTTTTCAAGATGAATTTTCTCAAAAGGAAAACTTTCATTCTAGAATCCTCAGTTGAAGAAGATCAAAAGTATATTATTATGTCTTATTTATAGGAGATATTTATTTTGTTGTTGTTGTTGTTGTTTGTTTACAGGTAGAGTTTTCATTACATTGTTTGTTGTTTGTTTCCCCTCACCCACACATTCCCCTCCCATTTCTTTATATGTTTCACTGGATACAATTCCTCTGCAACAATGAACATTGGCTCAGGTGAGTTGACTGTCTTTCAAAATTATCAAATAGACCTACTGTGTTGCTGCAAACATTTTTTGCAGTTTTAATGAGTTAAATTATTTAATATTCTTCTTCTGAAAAAGTCAGTCCTGGCACTAGATATTGGGACACATTTTCTTTGAAACGTACAGGACCACAGAATCTTGCTCATCTTTGAAATATTGTGTATTTTAAATGACAGGCTTTGGAAACTGATAAAGAAAAATTGATTATGGTTTGGACAAACCTCCCAGTGAAAGATATTGCATTGTCAGGGTCAGTGCTACGTCATGCTATGGTAGCCATTACAGAAAAGGCCAGCAATGATCTCTTCAAGGTGAAGCGCATTATGATGATGTAATGTGATATACACAAAGCTTAGACATAAGTTATGAACTACTGAACTGTTCCGTGGTTTGTGCTTTACACATTTCTTTATGAATTTTGCTCATTGTTATTTATATTCAAACTGTGTCTTATCAATGTGAGCCAGACTGCACATATTAAAAATGTATTAAATGAAATCTAAGTCATTGAGATATGGGCTCTTTTTATGTAAGGATATAGTTACATAAGACATAATTTTAACATTCAGTCAGTACAACTGATCAGTCTTAGGATTTCATCAGTGCTAACTTAATATTGACATATAGCACAATATACTTCCTTTGAACAATTTAGTTTTAAATACTGTCACTGGGGAGTGAAATCGACATTTAAACATTTGAGTGTGGACGGGACTAAGTTTTTCCTATCCTCAGTGACACCAAGACTGGTGATATATCATACATATTTGGCACATATGAAAAATGTATTTCAATTGAAATAACATAAATTATGGTTGTATATACTGTATGTATTATAATATTATCTGTGTCTTTGTTGCAGTATGGCGTGTTTGTTTTTCTGTGACTTGACATTGTTTATTATATGGTGATGTAACATATGTGACTGAATAAAAACTCCCTCTTGTAATTTATTAATCAAGTCTCAGTTTAATGAGTTTAGTGCATAGGGTGAGCTGATAAAACTTTGATCCTTGTCAGATATAAAAGTGACTGTGTATTTTATTGTTGTTGTTGGTAGTGGTGATGTTAATGGTGGTTTTGTTACTATGCAACTGAGTAGTGAAAATGCAACTCCGTACTTAGCAACCGAGTTCAAGTTCTGAGAAAACTGAGTGTGCAGTTTAATTATATCCCCTGTGTTTTGTTGTTGCTGTTGTTGTTGTTGTTGTCATTGTCATTGTTGTTGTTGTTGTCATTATTTTTCTTATTATGTATGTAGCCTCTCAATGCTAAAAAATCAGGATTATCTTGGCTTAAGTGTCTGCCTGTTTTGAGTGAGAAGAATTTTTATGAAATTTCGAAATTTTGCCGAGACAGAGCAGCGTCTTCACCTGCTCTTCATCCAATTTTTCACTGCCAAGACTTCTTTAACAATGTAATGTGTACACGGGACCTCTGAAATATATTTTCCCTTATCCATATCCAAGAAGCCAGGCAGTCATTGAGTCACTGAAAAAAAATATACAGGTTCTAACTTTCGCACCTTTCCTATGGTAGGATCCGAAATTCAAACTCACGACGTCCACGAAGTGACTTTTTTGCCGGGTAACAGACGCCTAACCACACGGCCAAGGCGATCCTTGTGTTTTGGTATTAATGAAATTGTAGACTTTGGACAGATTTTTTTATACAGTTGTGTATTTATATTTTTGGAGGGACAATGAGAAATGCAACTCAAGGCTATTATGGTCTTGTAAATATGGCATGGAGCATAAAAAAAAAAAAAGAACAGAAAAGAAAAAGAAAAGAAAAAACGTTCAACTGCTGGTATTGGTCATGAAATGAAAATGGTGACGGTGGTAGTTCGATGGTTAGTTATTTACTCAGGGAATCATGAGTGTTGAACCTTTGCCAACTCTGTGGTGGATTCAAGTGCTCCCACACGTTTTACTCAAAAATGGGATTTTCTGTGGGAATTTCCGATCAATGACTAAAACGACAGACAAGGCCAAAAGGAGACGTGATCGCGGCCAGTCAAAATGAGACGCAAGTCGCTGGGCTAGAATGGAGAAATCGGGCTTTGAATGTGATGAGGGGGGTCGGACATCGTTGCAGAAATCGAAAGTGCATTCATTTCTGAACAAGACAGTATCGGTCTTACCCTCAATTTATAAATATTTCTTTATTAAAATCGGGGTTTTTTTAAAGGTAAGTATGTAGATTGATGCGTTCGACCGTTCATTTAAACTCGATTTTCTCGGAATTTCGGTCATTGCTGGGGGTCCCTCCTTGTCTCTTTAA
>JBCEWB010125963.1:0-11374 GCA_039654565.1 Peronia peronii | reverse complement strand
TAGATAGATAGATAGATAGATAGATAGATAGATAGATAGATAGATAGATAGATAGATAGATAGATAGATAGATGAAGTATGAACTGGCGGACCCACGAATAGAAGAATTAAGTTATTGGATAGATGGATGGATCTGAGAGATGAATGGATGGATGGATATATAGGCGGGTGGGTGGATAGATAGATGGATAGATGGACGGATGAATAGACAAATGGATGGATGGATAAAAAGATAAATGGATGAATAGAATTTTCAAAAAATGATTTTATGGTATGTAAATGCTGCTCCCCCACTCCTTTCAAAGATATAGAAGAGATTGGCCTGTAAAACAATGGAATCAGATCTTTCCGTTTTATACCTCCGCCTGTGGGGAAGAAACTGGCCTCTGCTAGAAGTTACATTACCGCTCTGTTGTACGTTTGCCTTACTATCGCTCTATGATAGATATGGTGATCTTTTCCAGCTGTGGAGTAAAGTATTGTGTTAGTCTCTTTACTATATTACAGTTGGTCATATTTATCATGTTTAGATTCTGAATAAAAAGTTGAGTGTCTAACTGACTTTGTCATAGTACATTAGTCTTGACTACTGGATTGCCAACACAGGCCTGTATGTCTGTATAGTCAGCTTGGCTGGTCAAAGATCTGTAAGGTTATTAAACACTGGAAAGAGCGAAAAAAAAAGTGAGTCTAAGATTGATTGCTGTATAGTTCCCCGGAGGTTGGCCCAGAATCACTCATACAGATCTATAACCTCAGAATTGCAGCAAAACTCGTTTTCCAAGTGCCTCCAGAGATTCCCCTCCACTAGTTAGCGGCGCAAGATGGATGGATTCTATCTAGCTGAACCGTACAGGGGATTTGGTTTTTATGAAAATGGCTCGTATCTCCAAGAACTAGAAAATAGATAGGTAATCTTCAAGACTGAATTATTTCTTTTGCACATGTGTAAATAAATGGGCATTATAAGTGATTATGTATTTCTTCTTCCTCTTAGCCATTAACTTCGCCTGGAGCCATCAAGGCGCCTTCTGGCCTGTTGTCCACTAGTATTCCCCATCTGTCGAAACTGTGGTCCAGGAACTGGGTCTCTGCAGATCTTTCCTTAATCCATTTCTGGATGTAGTTGATTAATATTTTCTGTCTACAGAACAACCTACGTGATGAATTATTTTATTATGGTTTTCTTGAATAAATATATCATTCCACTTGTGCATTCTCTTAACTATCTGATAATTCTCTTGCTCCGAAATGCCATGACCATCAGTTTGATCGTGAAGCAGGTCTGACTTAAATCATTATCTTAGAGCAGTGACGAGATTTCGTTATCGATTTGATGTTTAGAAAACACTGAACCTGCACCTACAAATCTTAAGTATTTTATTCCTCTGTGACATAAAGAAAAGATTGTCTTTATTTGAAATATTTGCTAATCTGTCTCGTTTGCCTTTATCTGTCCAACAATGGGGATGAGCGGAGTTAGTGATGTTGTGTGTGGCTGTCTTTGCAGTCTCGATGGGGGGGGGGGGGGGGAGAGGGAGGGGGGGGTCTGTTCACAATCATTAACCTTCAGGGAAGACTACATTACGTAAGTTTAATGAACCCATCATTGCAAACGCACTAGATTTGGCACTACTCTAAAACACAATTTGGCAAAATGCTTTTTCTTTTGAAAAAAAAGAAAAAGAAAAAGAAAAAAGCTTTTTAAAAAAATTGCCAATTAGTTTTCTCGAACTCTCATTTCCTACCGTCACCATGATTCTGATCTTAGAGAATGAAAGTACGCAAGTTGTCTTTTGATTTTGTGCAAAGTTGTATTTTATGTTTTTATATGGGGTTGAAAATTATAAATAACATAGAGTGAAAACAGTGCATTTTCAGAAAATGAATCAGTGTGATAAATTGTCTTCTCATGATTATTGTTAAACGCTGTTTTAAAATCGTCACATTGCTGTGACCAGCAGACGACCGAGAACCATGGAGGTTCTTGACTATGTCTCTTGTATTGGCACCTCAACGACATGGCATTTTGTCAACGAAATTAAATAATAATGATGAAGATGTGAAATAGTAAGGGAAATATTTAAACGGTGACCGAATCAGGCTTCTTGTCAGAGCGAATCACCTCAGTAACTCATAAGATCCACCAACTCCCTATCTCTCTCCCTCACAATCTTACATACCTGCATGTTTGCAGAATGTCGATGCACGAGTGACATTGTCCAAAGTCTGAATGACCCTAGTCACGATTGTCGCTGTGGAACAAAGAAACAGGATGTCACCCGCCGGTCTGCGCGGAGGCCACACTGAGATGCTGTTCTTCTTCCCTTTGTTTAATGAAGCGAAAGAAAGATAAGTTTCTCTTGCCTGCCTCCTTTCCTTTCGACAACTGAGCAAGAAAAACAAAGAGAGAAAAAGAGAGAAAGAAGAAAAGAAGGCAAGAAGCCTCTTTTTAAAAAAAAGAGAGCGAAAAGAAAAAAACGTCACTGATTAAGAAAAAATATAGTTGATTTAAAGAGAGAGAGAGAGAGAGAGAGAGAAAGATAGAGAGATAAAAAAAGGAAAAAAACAGACAAAAAACAAACAAACAAACAAACGTGTGTTAAAAACATGATGAATTGTTATCAAGTTAATGCCACGCTTAGTGTTTTATCTTTTTTGTCTTTTCCTCTCTTTTATGTGTTTCTTGTTCCCTTTTTTTTAAAAATAGAAATCTTTTTAGATTTGTTTCCCCATTCTTCTAGCTTTCTTCTTTTTCCTCCTTTATTCTTTCTTTTTCTTTTTTTTTTTGGTTCTTCCTTTATTCCTTTTTTCTTGTTTCTTCCTTTTCTTCTTCTTTAAATGCAAGGCCAGCGACATATTGTACCGACGATGACATCTCCCAGTTCTTCGCTTTGTTAGCTCTTCTGAGGAAATGCCGCGTCATTCAGCTTAGACTTACAGATATATTTAAATGGCGCATAATCGCAAGATGATGGCCACTTTGCACCACTAGTGATCCCAGATTTCGCAACCGCCAGGATCATTTCCTTGAAGTGGACACGAAAGGCTGGCGCTAATTATGCCCTTCCAAGTCGGCCAGACAGTCATTGTACAAGGAGGGTCCGGCTGTTTATGAGGCTTAAATGGACACAAGGAAGAAAATAGCCCAAAGCTGATTTCTAGGTCAGGAGGTCACTGCCTCTCCATATGAATCTTTCCATCTCCATTACTGCCCCGAGTGTGGGCTCGGATGTTTGCTTGAAATGTTATCATCGGTCCAGGAACGAGTGGCCTTCAGCCAAAGAACATACAGAACCAGCGTGGAGAAATCTATACTGCAACGTAAATATCTAGCAATGACGTCTCAGTGGTCACTCGTTGGACATTGAGTTGTCGCGTCTTGCTCATCATTAGCTGGACGTCAGATGTGATGTCATTTTATCACCACTATAATCATCTAGCCGTGACGTCACAGTGATCTTTCCTTGGAGATTAAGCAGTCATGTGACGCTGACCATTGGCTAGATGTCAAACACGACGTCATGAAACACTATGGCCATCTAGCCGTGATGTCACAGTGGTCATTCCTTGGACGTGAAGCAGTCAGGTCACGCTGACCATTGTCTGGTCGTCAAGAATGACGTCATGATGTCATCACGGTGGACATGTAGCCGAGACGTCACAGCGGTCACTCTCTAAGTAATTCAGTGACGTCCACTGCCTAGTTCTGGAGCAGTGACATCAGGCTATCCAATGACGGGACATAGTTTCTGGTGACAGCTTGTCCACTGCACACACACACTTGATGTCGTCATATCCCTTCCCTGAACAAAGAACAATGACGTCGTGGCGTGTCCAGTTTGGAAATGCAGCTATCATATCATGCTGTCCACTGTCTGGAAATGGAACTGCGATGTTACACTGTCGATTGTGGAACTATGAATCTATTACGTCACGCTGTCCACCTGCAAGGGTATGGAACTCTGTCATATTGTCCACTACTAACATTATTATGATAAAGTTATGTTGCCTCTTGACCACTGTCAAGTGCCCGCCCACAAATAACTCTAGACTTTCAGGAAGTTCTATATAATCCACACTCTTTTTCTACCTATCATCACAGGATATGACATTTCTTGCACTTGTTATCGTTATCTATGTTGTCTTTCAAACCTAAGAAAGTAGGATTATCTCAGCTTGCCCTGTTATTCTGGTGAGATTTTCTATGGCTATAAAATTAAAACCTGAAATTTTTTCCGGGACAGCGACTCCTTTGCCTACTCTTCATCCCATTTGTCACTACCGGGGATTCTTTAACGTGTTCCACTTACACACGGAACTTCCGACATATTGTTCACCTTTGTCAGACAAGACTTCTCTATCGACGACGCCAGGGAGCCGTTGGATCACTGAAAAAAAAATGACTTGGACAAAAATTTCAAAAAAAAAAAATCTTTTCTTTTCTAGCACTTTCTTTACGCTAATTGTCCTTTTTTTAAAGGTTGATTTTTTAAATTTTTAAAATTTATTTTTATTTATTATTTCTTTATATTTTATTTTTTATGTTTCGTTGCTCTAATCTCGCTTTACCATGTAGAATCGTCCAGATCATCATCATCATTTTCTCTTCTTTCACCTCATCGTCATTAGCACAGCAGCCGCCATTATTAACATCATCGCTTTCCGAATTATCATCGGTTATTAAGGGTTATTATCTCCACTGGGTTAGCTATTACATACCGTTCCGGTAATATGTAATTAATGTGGCATATTGCAATTATACAACTATGTTGAATGCCAGTGACGGGGCGGGGGCATGTATAGGGGGGGGGGGGAGAGAGATTGGAGAAGGGATAAGGAAAAAGAGAAAGTTACGTGGTGCTAGAGATCTTATACTGAATACCAACGTAGGCGGAATTTTTGCTCAGGGTATGGTGGCTTAACCTGCCAAGTGGATTAATTATCTCTACTACAGATCTACAGCAAAGCCGTAAAAGGCGTATGGACTCGAAAATTACTGAATGTATTCATCTGAAGTTTGGCACACAACATTGTTGTATGAAAATCTATGTTTCTACTTATACAAAGCCGAGAAAAAGCTTACTATGTTTGACGTTATTCTAAAATGGCGACAGTAATTGAATAATAAACTCGCTAGAGTGTTCGATCCCGAATTGTACGTTCGACAGAATGGCGCGTTCAAAATACCGAACACGTTTTGTTTAAGTAACACTCAGTTTAATCAGACAAAATACCAATATCGAGGTGCGGACGCTTGCCATACACTTTAAGTCGCAGGCAAGTATCGGTTTCATCTACATTTTAAAAAAATATCCCCGAAGGCCGTGCGTTCTCTTCTGGTACAGAAAAAAAGAATATATTCAATGGACAAAGTCTTTATGTCCGCATGACCAGAGGTTCAGTTGTAGCTGAAATCTGATTGTAACCACTGGTGTTAAATCTCCATACTTTTCAATCCGATGTCCACAAAATGTTCTTTAATTTCTTCTTGCCTTGTTAATGGGAGATCGCTCTGATCAGCCCCATTATTTTCTTATGCCAATCGAAATGGGTTTTAAACAAACAGTATGGGGAAGAAAAAAAAAAAAAGAAAACCCACTTTGGCGCTCTGTGCTTGACACTGACATCATGAAACATAACTCAAAATTCATGGTGTAGGGAAAATGGTTTCTTCTTCTTGTAGAAATTTTGTCAAAATTCTTGGTGTTCAACTTTTTTAATAATGAAAGTAAAGTGGTTTTTCCTTCTTTAAACGGTTTGTTCACTACCGCTTATGTCTGAAAAAGAAAAGTCATGGGTTGGTCAAAACGATCTCCCGTTAATGTTCTTATGTAACGAGGTACACAGGAATACCCCATAGTGTAGTTCATGTTGTAGACTCAGTGTGCTCCACAAGGAGGACATTCCGAGTGGCCAGATACGTCTATCACGCGACAAGAGCGTTCACTACTATGTTTCTTTGGAGCCAAGTCCTGGGCGAGGTTACGGTTTTGTTCAGCTTTTCAACCTCCTGTCGTGGTGGTGATCTCAGCTGTATAAAAACGCACAAAAATGTAAATTTGCGAGCTCAATATGTTCTTGATTAAGACTGACACTACTACAGCGTTAGG
Source organism: Peronia peronii (assembly GCA_039654565.1). Lineage (NCBI taxonomy): Eukaryota > Metazoa > Mollusca > Gastropoda > Systellommatophora > Onchidiidae > Peronia > Peronia peronii. The sequence goes on along the minus strand of JBCEWB010125963.1, from coordinate 5,261 downwards.
ACTGGGAGGTTGAGTTCAAATTCATTGTATTACGTCATAATTGCTCTTCTCATGACTCTGCTGCGGCCATGTTTTATTACCTGCAGGTGTTTACTTTTTACGATAGTTACATACACGTAATCCCTATAACTTTATATCTAACACAGTGAGCTTACGTTGCTTAAAAAAGATCTCAGATCTGTTCAAGAACTAGATATTACGGCCTTCCAAAATGTTTGAGGTAAAATGGGATTTCAACATGGCCTTTCGTTTCACCAAAGGTCTTGCGCAATCGTCAGCCGCAAAATTCATACAAAACATAACAAAGACAAACGGAGAAACAACACAGCCACAACAATGATGACATAAATGTCATGATGGTTTAAAGTTATCTGACAAAAGCAGACAAATAAAAAAAAAAAACCCTCCTAGAAGAAAATAGATGTACATTGAAATCACGATGGCCTCTCTGCTGCTAACTGTTATTGTAGATGAATCAAATATTATTGTTTGACATCACAGATGTTTCTGTACAAGACGGTGAAGTTTATTATATCATTTTCTATTCCATCTCTTCCTCCTCCTTTTTTTCTTGATTTGTTTATTGTTCTTCTTTGTTTGCTTAATAATATTTTTTTATACTTTATATCATATTTACTGGTGGTGTTATTAGATATATCACTATGTTATTACCATCATTATTATTGTTATGTTCAGTGGAGATTAAAAAAAATACAAGGCAGTTGGACTGGTTGCTCTTGTCCGATATCTGGAAAGTTTTTCTAGCTATTTTGAATTCTCGCACATGACTCGGTATGAGTGTATAATCAGTGTTCACATGTATGAAATGTGCTAGCGTCTTTAATTTTCTTTTTAAACTGTCCAGAAGTCTTCAAATAAAGTTTCTGAGTTGACAAAGTTCATAGAAGTAATAAAGACTTCATCAAGAAAAACTTCCACATCCTTTTACGGGGAAAGTTCTGTGTAAAAAGCTACAGAATAACAGGAAATACATAAATAAATACATAATTAAAATCCGTGTGGGCTCACTGGAAATGTGAGCAGGTCGGCACATTGGTTTGGTTTCGCTTTTGAATTTGAATGAGTTAACTGACGCTGACTGCAAGATCAGCCGGTAGCCGAATGCACAAAAAAAAAAAAAAAGGTACCTTGTGGCCACAGAGTTGGAATTCTGCCTTCCTGTGACAGTGTGAAAAATGTTAGGGGTTCATTTCTCACTAATGTGATGGGGTAAGATAAGAATTTAGCTTCTCACTTATTCAGTGTCTCAACGGTCACTTGGCTCCTTGGGTAAAGAAGTCCGACGTCTACTCTTCTTCGATAAGGCCAAATATATTTCGGAGGTCCCATGAAAAAAGGGCTCTTGAGAGTTAAGAATCGGATGAAGAGTAGGCCGAGGTAACTGTTGTCCAGGGCAAAATTTCCAAATTCAACAAAAATCTACCCATGAAAAAATCTCATCAACGGCTACACTGGCCACCCACTTAGGGCTGAGATATAGGAAAGGGTATATACGTAAGCACACACAGACACACACACAGACACACACACAGAGACATGCACACAACAGTGCCCTAATGGTGGCATATATCAAATGCTGCTTTGTCTCTATGAAATGGAAACTATCGGGATTAATTACATCCAGGGTATGCATGCAGATGTAAGGTAATTAGTGATACTCACGGCACACGGCGTCCGCCACAAATTGCTCATGGTGGATTAAAGGAATGAATGAGCTGAAGAATCCTACAAAAGGAGAAAAAAAAAAACAAAGAACTGTTGTTGAATTTTCGGCATATGAAGTGACTCCTTCATTAATTACACAGTCTGCCCATAGAGCGCACTGTGTGAGTGTGGAAACAGTTATCTCGTTTGATGGCACGAGTGTTCATGCTCAGCTGGGGACACATACTCTCTCTCTCTCTCTCTCATTCTCTTTTTCTCTGACACACAGGCACACTCGTACATATCTCACTTCACCTCTTCCCACCTGTTCCTGAAGCCCTTCCAGTGTCGTACAACTTCCTCTAACCATATCCCATCTTTTACTGCTCTCTGAGAATCATCAAGTTACCAGGCTGACTGAAACAAACGGTTTCTTCATAATCATCATATTATGCGCCCACATCACCACAGCAAGCGCTACAGCGACATACTATATGGTCCAGATTACAAGATTGCTCATCGGTTGTGAATCTTTTGCGCACATTAACATAATTGCGTCGTTCTCGCGCTACCGCCGGCGGCGTCATCAGAAAAAAACAAAAAATACAAATGGCAAACGGCAAACGGCAGGGAGAAAATCAAGGAGGTAGAAAAAAACAAACAAACAAACAAACAAACAAAAACAATTGTTCATTAATCACTAACAAAATGGGGACAAGCTAAAAAATCCCTGTGAACACTTTCAAGAACATTCAGCCACAACTCTGATACCATCACAACCAAAGGCCAAGAGAAACAAACAGCCTGCATAGAAAAATGTTCTCTTTCTTTTCTTCGAGGAACAAAATAACAATCTTTCCTGTACAAACGTCAAAAGTAATGCATTGGTATTGGAAGTGATATCAGTCTCTGCACAATGAACTTCTCAGCCAGATAAGAAGAAACAAATTTCTGGGTCTCGTCTGCGTCATTTTTTTTTTAAATTATTTTTTTTCTCGTAAAAATGAAAATTACGTCTGAATCCGGATCCGCCAGTGTGAGAGGGTTACAGTGACCGGAAAACAGCAGAATCCGTCCGTTAGGATCCGTCCGTCGGTGTCCGGGTAAACTGAGTGCACGGACAGAAAAAACAAGATGAAAAGGAGGAACTTAGTGAGGGGTGAGAGAGAGTGCCGTGGTCTTGGGGTTAGACTTGTGCTTCAATATTAATGCGCCGCGGATTATAATCTTATAAGGGGAATGCGGAAAAATTAGCGCCTTGTTTGGTTGCTGTTGTTTTTTTTAATAGCTCCAAATGCATGTCTTCACCCTCAACCGCCCCCCCCCCCACTCCCCTCCTCCACACCCCCGTCCTTGTTGGGTTCTGATATAAGGGAGTAGAACACCTAACTTCGCTTTGTCGGATAACGGTAAAAAATAATTCAGAGGTCCCGTGTCTATGTTTCCCACGTTAAAGAACTGTAGGCAGTTAAGCATCGGATGAAGAGTAGGCAAATGTTCACAAACGACAGAATTTCTGTCCAAACAATTTTCCTTCTGACCAAACTGAGCGCACACCTAAAACATCCGGGGAAAAAATTGTATTCTTCAGATGAAAAGTTTGTTAGAAATTACAGAAAGGCCCAGATAGTTAAAGATTGAGGGGCTGAGACAGAATAATGACGCTCTATAAATAAATATCTGTTCATAGTTACTCATCCCATAGATGGAACCTGACTTCTATAGTCTAGAGACCTGGGCAGAGAAATCGAGGGCTTAGATAATGAAGAATGAAAAAAACTCACGTGCAGCTGTAAAATGACATATGCTCACCGAAAAAAAAAAAGTTCGGAGAAAAGAACATTAGGTCGAGACCAAAATTATTCTATTCTAGCTAGGATAAAAAGTAACAGTTAGAGATTTCAAGAACTGGTTAGCTAAAAGTTAGAGGGTCCAGGGATAGAGGTATAGATCGATATCTGTACTCATGTGAAATATCTTCGTGATGAACTGCCTATATGATGTACTGTTGTCTTAGGAAAGCCTGTGGCGTTAAGAAAAATTTAGATTTAGGCCACATCATTCCCTGATCGATTTCGCCCGGTATATACAAAGAAGTTCATGCCGATTTCTTAATTCAAAAAAGCATTCATATACACAGGGCTTCATTTTCTTTCTTTTTTTTTTTTTTTTTGTGTATGTTTTATTAGTGTTCCATGTCACCCGATGAGCCTCTTAAATAGATCGCACATTGTATGGTTTAAAAAAAAGAGAGAAAAAAAGGTAATTAAGTTCAAATCGTAATAAACTATTTTTCTGTTATATCGTTCCCTTGACAACTCTGAACGGGCTGACATGATTGCTTATCCTATCTTGCTTTGCTCAGGTTTAAAGTTATTGTTTCTTACTTTCTTTCATCTTGTCCTCTCTACACCGACATCATTAAACACCTACATCGTCACTGAGGTTAGACTTTCTTATGGCATAACATTGATATGGAAGTCGAGTTAAAAACTTGTACGTGTTTGAAAAGAAGTAGAGAATTTGGTGCGTCTGGAGTTCTGAAAAAGGGAGACAATATTTCGAGAACTGAGCGATAGTAGTGGCTACATGCATGTCCCAATAGCAATAGTGAGGGGGGGGATAGGAGGGGGAGGGAGGATAGTTCATGGTAGAATGGGAGGAGGGGCGGATAGGATAGTTCAGACATTGTTTCAGGCCATTATATATTCTGAAGTACCTGGCTGTTAATTACGCTTGTAATAGAAGATTCCAAACCTTACGATTCTTGCAGGAACTTTAGTTTAAGGAATCAACAGTGAAGATAAAGGAAAATAACTCTCCCCTTATCGCTTCCTGAATAGATGCGAGTTACCGACCCTTTTCTTATTTAGGTCAGAGCTTTTTCTGTGCTGTGTCTTCACATACACCAGACTTAGTGTGTTAGCTTACTAATCCAACTTCCAATGCACACCCACTTAGGCCCAGCGCCGCAATCTTGCCATCCATATAGGCTTTTTAATTTTGAACTTGATCGGAAACTTTATTGAATTTTGCCTTGCCGGCCCCGAAATAGCTGCGAGCCGCTTAAAACCTCAGCGGTTCTGGCATTAAATTTGTCTTTGCCTCTCGGGTTTTACCTGTGAGGGTGTTAGAGTGAGAGAGTGGAATAGAAGGAGAGGAACAGAGAAGAAGGGAGAGAGAGAAGCGAAAACTGAGAGAGAGAAAGAGAGAAGGAAAGAGAGTGAGTAGACAGGAAGAAAGAAAGAATACAGAAAGACAGACAAACAGAGAAAAGAGAATAGATACAGAGAGACAGACAGACGGAGAAAAGAGAATAGAAAGGAGGGCAGGAGGAAAAAAAGAAAGAGACAAATAGAAAAGAGGCTAGAGAGAGAACTAGAGAGACGGGGAGAGCGAACAAGAGATAGGGACAGAAACTGTCCAAGGATGTCTATGAGTTGGCAAGTATTACTGGGATTGGAGAGGAAGAACAAGGGAGGACATCGTAGAAAGAATGACACGAATTATGCAGGTAGGAAATAGATAGATAGATAGATAAATAGATAGATAGATAGATAGATAGATAGATAGATAGATAGATAGATAGATAGATA
>JBCEWB010125952.1:0-11374 GCA_039654565.1 Peronia peronii | reverse complement strand
CACGGGAATCTAAGTCTTCTTCTTCCTCTTTTGTTGCTGTTTTGTTTTGGTTTATTTTTTATTTTATTTCAATTTGCAAAAATAAGATCTTATAAAGATATATTAATATTGTTTCGATTCAAATCGAAAGATTGTCTGTTCCTACCAAAAGAAAACAGAAAAAAAGAGAGAGAGAGAGAAAGAAAGAGAGAGAGAGAGAACGACAAAAGAAACAATGAAAGTAAGTAAGAAAGAAGGAAAAACTAAAGCCTATAGCTGTGATTTGATACTACATGTAAGCTCACTTGAATCTGGCAGCTTCTATGGACGATGAGGTCATTATATGATATGTAATTATTTTCACTTTCATCATTCGAATTTTTAAAAGTGAAAGTCAACGACAACTTTAACGACAACAACAACTTCGACATACAACTGCTCACATCATTCACAATAGTTTCTGGCACTAAAACCAAAGGCCACAGATTGATAGGCAATAGACGTCATAGATAGATCAGATCATTCAGAGCTGGACAGACCCCATGCTGCCTATGGATTACTCACCCCTAATTCTAGCTTAGCTCTTGACTCTAATCATAATTTTTAACTCCACATACCAACCTGCCCTAACGGGATGCCGTTAAAATATGACGATGTATCAGTATGTTGTTTATGGATCCGCTAGCGTGAGTTAGACACTGTGATGCCCAGTCATCTAATTCCCCTTGTCTTCTCCATGGATCTGCCAGGAACAGCTGGGCGCTCTGTTGCCTATGAATCCACACACATTCAAAAACAAAAACTACAGGGCGGCAAAGGCCTTAATTTCAAAGCGAGAGGATAATACACGTACACTTTACTTATACATGTGTACATGTACTTGCTTTCAGGCGTTATAAACGCGAGAAAGGGCAAACTTATTGTTGTAATTATTATGCATTTAAAGTTTGTAGTTGTGCATGCACTACACGTATGTTGTCTTAGTGATAACACGGACTTCGTGAGCCTTATGACGCATGTCTAAGTTCGCCTTTTTTTATAGCTTGGCAGCAAAGTTAAATTCCATTATCCCGAAATATTCCACCAACCATACGTATTCCATGCTATTTATGATTTAATTAAACTTATTGCATAATGTTTCAAGAGTGCAGCAAAATTCTTCCGATGAGTGTCATTTTCGCGACTGTGTAATGCTGTGTAGCTGAGCTGTTCATTTACAGTTTATTCATCCATTCTCCCAGCCACCCAACCACCCACCCACCCAGCCAACCAATCAACCAACCAACTTACCAACAAACAAACCAATCAACCTACCAACCAATCAATCAACCAACCAACCAACCTACCAACCAGCCGACCAACTAACCAACCAATCAACCAACTAATCAGCCAACGAACCAATCAACTAACTAACCAACTAACTAACTAACTAACTTACCAACTAATTTACTAACTAACTAACTAATTTACTAACTAACTATCAATCTTATTTGTCCAATCAATAAGTTAAATCAACTAGATGTAAATGACAAACGCAGAAACTGACGAATTAAGTACACACCTGTGTGCCTGTTCTTATGCTACAGTTAAGTGATGAGTTATGTTATAGTCATTCAACATTTCTGGTATGATTGATGGTTGCGAGTGGTAAGTCAAAGACTTTTGTTAGACTAGATGTCAACATAGTTCTTTTGTTGTACTGTTATTGTACAAGAAAACGCTTCATTTTTCCCGTGAGATAACAGCGTTTATTATGACTAGTACAAGAGATCCTTTGTGATATGGGCATTTTCTCTTTGCAAAACTCATTCCATTTTCTTTTTATTATGTTGTTGTTATTGTTATTACAGTATTATCACATGTACCATTAGCACAAATTTGATTATTGTTCCTTTCGTTACTATTTTGTCCTTCACTTTTCGCCAAACATCAGGTAAATCGTCCTCCATGCGTTCTTGCCTATGCACTGTTTGTGAATGGGAATTTCGGTACTCGAGGTTTCTAGAATGAACGCGTATGCGCGGTCACCTTTGACTCGTTGGTGCCAACCAATCCAAAACATCGACCCACTTGGGTTTACGAGTGTGATTCGCTAACAAGCGTAGCCTATCTAGAACATGCCACGAGGTTCCCGGCTGACATCTCGATTCGTATGGTTCATTCGGTTTGTTCACTACGTTAAGTTGAGCTAAATAAAGAGCCATGGACCAGCTGATGAGGGAGTCAACTAAATCTAATCCAAATTGTTTGTGACAGATTAATGGCATTGCAATATTGACTTTTTCATATTGTAAATGATGCTGATATATTTGGAGTGATTCTCCTCATAAAATGTGTAACTTTAAGAAGGCAAATGCATTAGATCTCTACATAATAGCTTAAATGATCTGCTTATGTACATGACGTTATTATAGATAAATAATGTTACATAATAATGATGTTGGTGAACAAAATGAAGTCTTTCACATGATGATATTTAATAACATGATGTTGCAAACCTGGAGAATAAAGAATGAAAAAAAAAAAAGAAACCGAATTGAAAGGAGTTTGTCTTTTCAAAAGTACTACTGTTTGTTGTTAATACATGTATTTGTCTCTCTGAATGTGTGGCAAATGTATACCAATGTGTACCTGTATACCAAGTTCCATCTTTCAAGAAAAGAGCACATTAAATTGTTTATCTTGTCCCACATAATTCATATTTTGTTGGAACCTAAGAATAATACCACACTCAGACATTCTCAGTAGTTGTTGCACAGTGAAAATCTACAATTGTAGATTAAATGTATTTACGGCACTGGGATCCCTTCCATGGTATTCACAATGCACACAGATATGTTTTTTTCTGTCTGTCTCTGTCTACAGACATGCATACTTCTCTCACAAAAGTACACTTTTGATATACCACCACGAAGTACAAGCTTGTCACTATGGTCAAGAACTGCCTGCCACGCAGCAGCCGCAGTCAGTAATAGGTCACCGGGAAACTGGTGTAGGCCCTAACACAGAATTTATTTCTTTTCAATTTAAATTTTATTCACTTTTCTTCTGAATTGTTGTAGGCCTAAGTTATTGTTTTCTGCCTCTGAACGACCTCTCAAACTGTGAACCAAACAGACCGTTCAACTTATTTTTCAAATTATGAGCTCATTCAATGACAACCAATCTTTTATGTCTAGCTTGGATATTGTCCACATATTTTTGTTCAAATTTCATTTAAATAAAGTATTTGAATTGTGACATTGCATAATTTCTTTCTCGTCATCATTTCCGCCATCCGCTATAAACATCAAAATGTTTCTTTAAACTGCCTTGTTGTAATGTTGTTCGTGATATTTTTAAGCTATATTATGCATGTGAGTGTGACTGTATCTTGCACGTTTACCATGCCTCATGAATTGTGAATGGATTTGCTTGCTGGGGACAAACCAAGTTTTATCTTATCTTAACCATTTTTATTTTCAAGACAAGAAAGTGAAAACCAGGACAACACTGACTGACAAGCACAGTACAAATGTCTAAGGAGTGGAAATGCAGACAGATTACATGATGAGGTTTAAGTTCAAAAGAAAACTGTTTTTGTTTCACACTGCATCCACTGTATTTTGGTAAAGGTGAAATTAGACTTTGGATGCATGTTCAAATGTAATGTGCGTGCATTTGACATAGTTTTTTGTTTATATATGTACAATTTTGAGGGATTAAATGAAGGAGATGCTTTTACTAGATACATCTTGCGTATGTTATCCACTGAGAGTGAAGGGCTCATCTCCAACTCCAATGCGTCCATATCTGTAGATCTGTATACTTTCTTTTCTGTTCCTTGTAACGTGTGTGTGTGTGTGTCCTCTTGACAGAGCGTTTGCATTTTTCTGTCTTTTTTTTTTTTTGAAGATGTAGTTGAAGGAGATGTACTGTCAGGTAGAATGGAGTGATCTGGATCTAGACCTCATTCAGTGTTTCAAATATTAAAAAAAGATCAAGCTTGATGATAAAACTAGACCATCATTTACTGATATTGCATATCTTTAGCTAAAAGTGTTTAAAGGCTTGTAGGGTATGACAGCCCAACGTTCAGCCTTCTTGGATAAGATACGTTACTCACGATAAAGAATGTTAATGTCTGAATTGCTGTGTGAACGGATGCCTGCTAATAATAACGTAGTATGGTTGCCTGTGTAAGTGTGTCTGTGTGTGCCCGCATGAATATGTGTAGCCGATTGTGAGGAAAACGCTCTCTGTGATATAATTCATGGTAAGTTTTCCATACATGACTTTTTTCAAGTTGAAAACTGGGCAATCTGACTTATTGACCATGATTCAAGATCACTTATTTCACGACACAAGTTATCTCTGTGACCAAGATCAGTTTTCTCACAATAAAATCATAAAACTCCATGGAGGAAAAAAAAAATTTAAAAACCCTCTCAGTTTGAAGCTAAAGGTTAATTTTGTTCATGAAGCCCTATTTCAGAACATATTTTTCCTTTTTGACGTCTCTTTGTTAATGTTAAGGGGGCAAGATTTTGTGTCCGCTTTTAGAGTGATTCAGTGACTGAATTTCTGTTGTGGAGATAGAATCTTTTAATTTTTTACATCGGGCCAATTTTAACAAAGGCCATGGCTGGCCGGACTTAAGCCCATATAGTCTCGAAGTTTAGCCGGACATATTCAGTCTGTGTCATTATCATGTAGCCATCAAGTTCTATGTCCGCATCATGCTCCTTTGGGACGGGGTGAAAGGCATATGCATGCGACTTTAAACACTTTTAGCTAAAAATATGCTAATCAGTAAATGATGGTTAAGTTTTATCCTCAAGCTTGACGATTTTTAAAAAAAAAAAAAAATTTGAAACAATGAGGTCTAGATCTAGAACCAGATCACTCCCATTCTATATGACAGCTTATCTCCTTCAACTACACCCTCAAAAAAAAAAAAAAAATAGACAAAAAAAACCCAGAAAAATACAGGCGTTCTGTCAAGAAGACATACACACGTTATAAGGAACAGAAAAGAAAGTATATAGATCTACAGATGTGAACGCGCTGGAGATGGAGTTGAACCCTTCACTCTCAGTGGATGACAAACTGCCCTTTGTAAATATGGCAATGGGCATTGAACAAAGCAGAAAAAACTTTAGAATCTCATTACATGTGACTTGAACTGAACAAACTAAATGAACAAGAATTTTATTATTTTTTGCTCTGTTTTTTTTTTATTTTATTTTTTTCATTTACCATGTGTAACAAAAAAAAAAAATCAAATGTTATAAATCAATCATACAATCAACAATAATACTGGTGACAAACTTATATAAAGATATATATCAATCATACAATATCTATATCATGAACACAAATTTGTATGGCAACATTTGCTGGCATTAGTGATGATGAAGATTGGCTTATAATGATTTGAGGAAAAATGTAGGGGCCATTCATAAATGAATGCAATGACGTGGGCTCTAAGTTACATGTCTAGCAACAAGCAATGGATTGAACCACTAGAAACTACGATGTCCTGTCTTCAGACTAATTTTTTTAAAGCCAATTTCTGACCCAGAGATGGAATATACTGCTGAAATCCTGCTTGGTAAACATGGTTTAATGAGACTGACTACAGGGATGAAAATTTTTGGGTTTTTGTTTTCCAAATGTTGAAAAAAAAAAAAAAAAATAGACCTAATATGACACTGCAGATTTTCATTGCACAAGAATCAAAGACTTAAATCTTTGCAAAATGCTTATGTAATGGTAAAAGGTCTAATGAGCACATCTCTACCTACGAAAACAAAGACAATGCCACAATGCTATAAGTGACCAAGGTATACATCATGTCCGAAACAATGAAACAGCACACAGCCATCCAAGATTTCAGAACATATGTGGGACCAAGACAAAATGAACTACACTGAATCAGCTGCAGTTTATGTCCACATGCACTGTCAGTCATGAAGCCACTACAACTTTCAAAACTGATAAACCTCTTGATTTCACTACTTTCTTTTCTTGACTGCATTTAAATTTCAAAATGGCTGTAACTAAAGGAATTATATAAATGACATCAATGAAGAAATTGTCGATTCCCATAATTAAACATTTAAAAGAATCATAACATCTTTGAAAAATAAGAAAAACTTAACAAGGTGGTGAAAGTGGTTACTAAATTACTTATGCATACAAGAAAAGTTTGCAAATTAGCAAATCACAGGAATAGGCTAAAGGAAAAAAAAAAAATGAACTCGTCTGAAAGTTAGACAAAAATTCTAGAACCATATTTTAAAAAATTAACTCCATCTAAGGTGAAGGAAGAAGCAAAATTAATATTAATGGGCATAAAACTGAGTATACTGCTACAGTTCCCCAGTTGACATGTATTAGGCTGACCAAAATTCTTTCCACTTTCCTTGCATACCTTGAAGATAGGTCTAGCCTCTGCAAGCAACTTTCAATCACTCTTGGCTTTCATTGGATAGCGTTTCCTTAAATTCGACTGGGATGGCAGTTTCTTTTGGTGCCTCAATGGCCAGCTTCGCAGCTTTGATGCTCAGAACACCCTGGGCATTCATTGTGGAGGTGACAGACTTTGGATCCACGTCCTGAAACAAAATGTATCAAAAGCATGGTTCAAATGACTTAGTGTTTAGTTCATTCTCTAAAGATGCAAGTTAACATGTCCACATGCTTACTGATCTCTATTTGTAGCCATATGTTTTAAGATCTGTGATTAAATATGCAGTAACTGTATTATTAAAGGCACATTCCAAATTCCACATCTATACTGAAAGTCTATACGACCTCAACATTGTTACCAAGAAAGAAAAACAAAAAACTAAGCTTACCTAACTGAGCATGAATGAAGCCATATTCTCACGTAAAAAAAAAAAATTCACAGGTTGTAAAATTCAATTTTCAATTAAAAAATTCAGAACCAATAATTTCAGTCAAATTAAATATATAAATGGTGCAAAAGTAGGTTAACAGTTTCTCCGCCATAACAAAAAAAGCTTGACTGAGAATGCAAATGGTGACAACTAGACTGAATCGGTGATACTGGCTACATAGCAATAGCAAGTCACAACAGACCAACATTACTATGTAATAATTTGTCAATGTTAACTTGAGGTTAAGTTGTTTTCATGCTGACACTCAATGAAATAAATGTTTTAATGGCAACTGTCAACCTCCTTTCACATCATGCTGTACAATTCAATAGTATTGAATGAAGAAATGTCATCCCTTACAAGTTTTGCTTTTTACATCTTAAAGGAATTTCCCCAAGCTACATTTGTAGTTCAGATTGTACATATTCTTGCAGCTCCATTTTTTACATTTAACTGGGTGCCTAAGGTGTTTGAGTTTTTTTTTCCCGTTTTTCATTCTCCCATACCAATAGGGCTACTCTCTCAATGGATAAGGTTACCTGCAAAAATCTTTAAACTGTATATTTCATAAGCAGTTTACAAAAATTTCAATTATAACTTACCTCTGGCAGGCTGTAGACACGAGTTATTTCTCTCGACACAAAGCCGTGGTTGTCTTGTCTCTCTTCATGCTTGGCATTGATAGTCACTCTCTTATTGTCAGAGGTGATTTTCACCTCCTCAGGCTTGTAATGTTGCAGATCAAGACGGATGCGGAATTCTTTATCTGTATTCTGCACCTGTGAAGCGAAGTATAACCTTATAAGATCCAACTTGTCTCAAATCATTTCAAACGTCCATATAGGCTACTAAATCTAAAATTATCATCATAAATAACAAAATTATTCAGTTGACTAATATACTAAATAATACAGCTGAATTATTTATTTCAATAACATACAAAAAGGGGGAGGGGGGAATAGATCTATGTTTCTACTGGCAGCCCTGCCACAGGTCTGAATTGAATTAAGACATTTCAAAATTTAACTTCACAGTCTATTCATTAAAATTCAGTTTAAAAACATATTGATCAAACTAACTGACAAACATAGCCTATTTGAAAATAGGCTACTACATCTCAAGAGAAAAACAATGCAGTGGCACTTCAACTTATAGAATTAACAATCAGGAACTTCACATTTCTATTTCACAAGCAAAGAAAGAATATAATATCCCAATGGGTCATCACATGACTGCTTTCAGTCAGAGGTAAGATTTCTGGTAACACTAACACTAGGACATTATTCATACTGGTATTTCATAGCATTCAAAAGGTCTTCTGTTAAAGTATGGCTAAAAATGGAGCCTGTTCTAAACTCCCACTTGCCTGTAGGTCCACAGCGTCAATATTAAATCAAAAATGCAAGTATCAGGTGCTGCATCTGTATCCTCAGCAGCACAGGATTTTGTATTCATGTGAAATATTTTCTAGTAGGAAGTGGTGCTGACTAAAATGCCTCCGAGCATAGGATTTTGTATATAAAATATCTTAATTTTAAGAAAAAGATATCGATCTAGATTAGATTCTAAATCTCTGCTGTATCCCATATTTTTACATCTCATCAAAAGATAGATCTCTAGATCTAGATCTAGAATCTAGATTTAATGTGAAAATTTCAACAGTTTGATTTGCAAAGAAGCAACTTACCTCCGATTCTCTGCCAGTTGCACGAGACATATCACCCAAGCCATAAGGAACTCGCATGCTCCAAGGATTCATCCAGTCGTCTGCCAGGCGCACTGGAAAGTCATCCATCAGACGTGGAGTAATGGAAAACATTCTTGCAAATGCAGTAGATCTTGATCTTGATCTAAGTCGTGAATTCACTTGAAGTTAGGCAAAATCACGACTTAATGTACAGAACACTCGGAATGCAAAGTAAGCTTAGACTTGCTAGCTTTTATGTTAGTCAAGCTTGTGTTTTGAATCTGCTGCAAAGATGGGACAGGGCGCCTTTTATACCCACGCGATAGCTTGTCTAGTCCAGCGGCGAGCATTCCAGATCTGCCCAGGCCGGTCGCGATTTGTAAACAACTCATTACTGGGTCAGGTCAGGTCAACAAATCGAATGTTCTGGTGATTTTGCCACAATCTGAAACAACTTCACGACTTTCCATTTTGATTTAATGTCGTCCATATTTTGTTTGAGAATATAGAAAGGATACACATGTCACACGTGACAAATTCAATGAAAATAAAATGTGAGTAGAACCTCAACTGATTCCCGTGAGGCCTGTGTTCTCAGTGGCAGACCAGAGCTAACTCTTGACCTAACCCGTGTCTCTGGTGTCCTTAAAGTAAATGGGTCACCATGTAAATTGTCAAGTTACCGGACGACATAACTATCTAAAATTAATAGTCGACTACTATATTTTTTAAAATTATTTTTTTCTTTTCAAGTGGTTGTAGGAAAACTCCTCGGGTGGAGGGAGACATTGACAGCCTTCAGAGGAAGAATGAGTTCTTTCATTAGCTGTACAATACACGTACAAGGAACACTGCTGGGACTCAAAATGAACTCGTATGTTCTATATTATTATTGAACGAATCATTGATTTCATGGTGCCTACTAGTTTAATTTAGTAAACCTCCTGCATACGTTTCGTATATAACACACACACTTTCATTTACTACATCTTGATAAAATAGCTAGAAAATTTACTGCAATCTTAATCTTGCTTTTTTCAATCGCTTTTTTTTTTTTTTTTTTGTAGTCGAGTATATTTCGGAATAACGGTTATCGCATCAGCTTCATAGTAAGTAGCCCACTTGTAAACAAACCTCTAAAAGGTTAGTAATCGATCCTATGCATGCATAAGTAACTTCATGATTCTGAAACGTGATGATGTTTCTCTTTAGAAATTTTCGTTCTTCAGTTTTCACATTTAAATTAAAGCTTGGTTTATTATTTGATTGTACATGTTGTCTATATTTTGTAATTTTGTAAAAGTTTGCCTATTCCTTTTTAGCACCTATTATCGTAACCTTTTTTTTTTCCTCCTTAAGCCCAATCGTTCTCAGTGTGCAAGTAGTGCATCGAAAATTGAAATTTTTAGAGACGTTTTTGGGTTAAAAATAGCAATACTTATGTCTTTAAATCGGTGCCCGTATAGTTTCAACCACAACAAACCATTTTAAGAGTTTAACTAAGTTAAGTTTGAAATACGTCAAAAAATCCATTTCGTGGAAAGACTCGATATCGAGAATATTAATGGTATCGAGAATGTTCTCCACCGTTCCCGTCTATCGACTCGAAAGCCGTTACGTTTGTGATACGTTTTGTTTACGTTTTGTGCTGAGTTCACCAGACAGCTCGAGAAAGGTCGACGCTCATCTGGAAAAAAAATGCGGGCTGTGTATAAAAGACGGCCACTTTCTGAGGCCCGGCAGAAGTTCCACA
This sequence comes from Peronia peronii, assembly GCA_039654565.1. NCBI lineage: Eukaryota > Metazoa > Mollusca > Gastropoda > Systellommatophora > Onchidiidae > Peronia > Peronia peronii. The sequence goes on along the minus strand of JBCEWB010125952.1, from coordinate 1,071 downwards.
AAAAGCGTGAAGCAAAGAAAGCAATTGGAAGGCGACCCAAAGCGAAGAGACGACTCATTTTTCTTCAAACCTTCATAGGCAACTGAACGATCTTCAAGTAAGCTTGCATAATCTCGTCTGCTGACAAGATCGAAGTCTAGATCTAGATCTAATTCGAACAGTAAATAATTGAATCTAGATAGCTGAGATCATTTCGAAACCTGCGTTCTTTGAAGTTTAAACTACTACAAGATCTAGATCCAGAGCCAAAATGTTTGCTGTCTGCCCCTCATACACCGATGACTACGACCTGCTCCGACTGGCGGACGAGCTGACCAACCCTTGGGCAGTCTCACTCAGAACTCCAGTTAGACGAGGTGATCTGACTAGAGTTGCAGGCAGGGAGTCAGAGGTAAGGAGTTTATTTACACTTACAGATCTCAGGAAACAGTTTCGGTCAGCAATATAGGGAACTAGATCTAGATGTAGATCTAAAGCTAGTTAAAAACAGATTCATTTTGTCCAATTAGACTTCACATTGGGCCTTCAACAGTAAATTTGTTTGAAGCCCACTTCAGAATCTTAGCTTGATTTTGTTTTTTTGCATCTAGATTTAGATCAAACTCTGTCCCTCGATCGGTATGGTAATCTGTCCCAGTATCATAATTTTACATACTTTTTTTTTATGTTACCACTTTTGTATTAAACCGGTACATTTTGATGAGTTCTGACTTAAAACTTTTTTTTTTTTCTTAACCACTTCACTGCTATAGGACGTATAAGTACGTTACTTGAAGACCTATCTCATGTGCTGAAAGACGTATATATACATCCAATTCCAACCATATCACCGGCTGAGCCATCTGATCGCTCTTATGCATAATTAACTCTGCCCACTCGGCTCCAGCTGAACATGGATCAATAGACGGCCGTCCTCTTTGCCAGGACTGAACATTACGTGAAAATTACATGTATACGCTGACTTGGAATCTAATCGCTACCTCTTGACTCATCCCCCGATCCACGGCATGTGGCATCTATCAAAAGATTCTACATATTGATGTGAACCACGCTGGCCAGTGGTCGGAACAT
>JBCEWB010125930.1:0-11375 GCA_039654565.1 Peronia peronii | reverse complement strand
GATAGATAGATAGATAGATAGATAGATAGATAGATAGATAGATAGATAGATAGGTAGATAGATAGATAGATAGATAAGTTAAGGACATGTTTTTGAAAGACACAATGATGATCTGTGATTCCCTTTGATGTTCAAAAGCTGTATTGTTACTTCTGTCGGTTAATTTTTCATTCTTTCTCAGGTCTCTCAGTGGCTTTCGTAAACGTTTTATCTTTTGTCGCTGGCATGCAACGAGATAATCAATAACCATGTCAGTGAATCAAAGATCACCAGAAAATGTTGCCTGAACATAAAATCACCTATTGGTTTTGGTGGAGAAAGAAAAACGCAGAGCTATTAATTGACGAAACGTTCATAGAGCATAAAGTGGGTGTTTTGTGGTATGTAGAAGCTTTCAATCTATTATGGAACTTAGGTTCTTTTCTTTCTTTTCTTTTTTCTTCTTCTAAAACATTTAGAATAGAAAGAGCATGGTGTGTGATTTAAACTTTAATTTACTTATCATCATTTATTAATATTTAACAATAAATTAGAAACAACTTACAAGAACGAAAAAAGCTGGATGTGGTAGAATTTTTAACAAACAGGATCATTGATTTAATTCTGTGTTGGATATAGGTGTGGAAAAAACAAACAAACAAACAAACAAAAAGAACGAAAACTGAGATGCTCGGTCATATATCCCGACTGTCAAAATTTTGCAGAAACTGTACTGTCTTACAAGGCACAGCCAGTGGCAGTAGTAGATGACAAAGAAAGATATGGGAAGACAACATCCGAAATCAGACACGAATAAGATTTGGTGATTCTCAAGGAAAGGAGGACCACAGACACAGTAGTTTGGTAAACCTGGTGCGAGCTGGGACTTCCGGTCCAACTTGAACAGGGCTTCCTGTGTGGGACCCGACTGCAAAAACACACTAAAAACACGGGGTGGGGAGGAAACTTAGGACTAAAACTCGCCTTATGAGCGACAGACTTGAAACATTTAGAGCCTATTCAACCGAATAATAAAAGTAGTGTTTTTGATTAAATCACGGGAATAAATAAATAAATAAATACATAAATAAATAAATAAATGGTAATACTAACAGTTGATACAAAAAGGAGATTAAATGAAAGACTTCTGAAATTTAACTCACATTAGGCCTGATGGTAATCAGTGAATTAGTCGATAGCAGATGATTTAAAACAAAAGAGATAAAGTAGAAATACAAGAAAGACAACTTATTTGAGTTGTAAATGTGTGAGTAGAAAATAAATATGCGGTGCCCCTGTAAAAACGTGTACAAAAGGAAGAAAACAAGATAGATCGAGACATAGATCTAGTTCAACGTTAACAAACGAAATCCCATTTACGTTTGGTCTTAAATGTGATAGATGTAAATGCTTGCGCACACACTCATATAATCTTGGAATCTCGGACACTATAAAAATGCAAAGAAATGGAGAAGGATTTTACGTCGTCATGATAGCACATATTGTTGTTTGAAGTGTTAGTTTACTTGGTTTGATTTCATGTTCAATCATGGTAGGGTCTCTCAGTAGAAGTTCCGCTGTAATATATCATCCTGAAGAATGCGCATCTGCTTTCGCTCTTCAAGCAAACTTTTTTTTCTGTCTGTTCTCGTCACCTTTTTTTCTTTTTTTAAAAAGTGTTTCCTTTTGTCAAGAAAAGAAACGAAAAAGCATCCTGTTTTGTAGCTGTCAATTCACTCAGTATGCCCGAGAGATGGACATGAAAAGATCAAGAAGAATGAGAAAACTTGGATGAGTTTTTTTTTTTTTTTTTTGTCGTTTTTCGTTTTTTTCCCCACACATAATATCTACAGCTTAAATGAGTTTACTTTCTTCTATTTCCTATTCATCTCTTTTGTTTTATATCATCAATGTTTTCATTGCATCTTTCCTTGCCTTCTTCATTTCGACTGCCTCACTGATTATCATCAGGCCTAATGTGTGGTAAATTTCAGAAAGCCTTCCTTTAGTCTCCTCTTCGTGTCAACTGTTAGTGTTTCCATTTATTTATCTATTTAGTTTCCCTTAATTTAATTTTTAAAAACCGGGCTACTTTTATTATGCAGAGGGCATCTAGGTTGAATAGGCTCTGAAAGTTTTCAGTCTGTCAGTCTTGGCAAAGTGTTTTAGTCCTAAATTTCTTACCCTTTCCAAAGGTTTTAGTGGTTTTTGCAGTACGCATTTCTTTCCAAAATCCGCTCGGCTCCTATGGGTCAGCAACGAGAGTGTGTTCTATTGGAGAAAAGGGGGCCAACGGCGAAATCGAGGGGTGCGGGGTCTAGTTATACTTTTATGTCTGTGTGGAAGACAGAGAGGACTAGGGTAGGTTATTTTGTAGGCATTTGTAGAAGTCAAGGGAAAAGTGAGGAGAGGAGGTGAAAAAAGCCCCATATTAGAATGCCACAGAAGAGATCGCCTTCCACTCTTACCGTTCTTCCATAGGCGGTGGAATCTTGTTGTGGAAATTATACTTATCAACGTAAAACAGCATGAGAAAATATGATCCCGTGAGGAGAAAAAGTTCAATAAGTTGGATACAAACTTTAAAATGACAGTCATTTTGTTGACAAAAGGAAAAATGTTAAATAGACAAATCCAAATGTCATGATCTTTATGATTAAAGCCATTTTGTAAATGAACCCTCAAGAGCTAAGAAATAAGTAAAAGCAAAGAGCACAGGAAAATATTATTATACAAGGGAGATGAGAATATTTGCATTTGATAGACGTTTTCTCAGATACAGAGGCAAAGGCTTTTATTTGATTAAAAACAAAAATATTATAAGAAAGAGCATGTCCTTTTGTATTTTAAACAGTCTATTTTCTTTCTTTCTTTTTTTTTTTAATTCTCTGTAGCAGGGCGATTTTATTTGATAAAAGGGTTCTCAGACACAAGAGCAGAAAGTCGGTTATCGACATAAGGTGCAAAAAGATGGCCAATGATCTGAATTTCGGAGAAAGATATCGTCTTCTAATCTCACCATCTTTGCTTAGGCGTCTGTCTTTGTATGGAAAACTGTAATTATCATTGATATAGAAAAATATGAACAATATAAAAGGATGCAGGAGAAAAAGATAAACCAGTTAAGTGGGCCCAAACTTTGTAATGACAGCAATTTTGTTTGCAAAAGGGAAGAAAACGTTCAATAGACGCACCCAAGGGAAGCGAGTTTTTTTATTAAAGCTATTTTCTTAGCAGTGTTCAAGTGTTAGGAAACTTGATAAGCATTGCAAAATTTTCTGTTATGGTTTTCTTTTTAATCCCAGTAAAACTTCTTTGTCAGAGATGAGTGAAGCCAACATGACCTGAAGGAACATCTGAGCCTCCGATTGTTTCCAATAATTTTAGTTCTGAAGGAGAAGACAACCACAAGAAAAAGAGTTCTACATGAAACAAAAAAACAAAACATGAAATGAGAGGAAGAGAAACAGAATAGAGCCACAAAAAGAAATATTTCTGAAGGAAATAGAATGAAAAAAAAAACACACACACACTTTTATTTCTTTTCCCTAAAAGCCGAGTTCTGTCTTCGGCAATCCCCGTTGAGCTATTAGATTGTGTATGTCAAGATGTGCCAGGGGTTATCGTTCTATTTGCTGCGTTATATTCTAGCTTCCATAAGGAGCGGTCAAACTTGTTTTTTGGCTCGTAAATCTGTTGTGAAATACTGCTTTGATAAGAGGATTATGTCTTTCTTTAAAAGAGGTTCAGAATTACACATATCTAAAACTTCAAGGATGAGAAATACGTCAAAAAACAGGAGTTTTACTATGTCTTTTTTCATAAATCCCTTCGGTTGGCGCAGTTTGATATTCTCCATTGCTACCTCAATGGCCATTATTTAGATCTGCTGTCCTCTCCTGCTCCTACAGTATCTTTTGTGACTGAAATTTGTTTTTATGTTTGATGAGTAACTGCAGTATCTACACGTGAAGAGGGCAGTCTATTTGTTTTGGTCTGATTTTCTTTGCATTGGAATTCTTCGTTATTGACAAAACAACAACAACAACAACAACAACAACCACGAAAAACCACAAAAACACAACACAAGAACAGAAGTATGTGTGCTGGCTGTCTATTAGCTATTTGTCTGTCAGCAATTCCTGGCCATTTAAAAAAAATATTGAATCATGGCGAAAGTGGAGGTATTAATATTACTGATCCTTGTAGTTGTTGTAACTGGAGAGGAATCACCTTTTAGTAATGTGGCTACCCGCTCATGCACGAAATGTAATGTAACACGTAACGTAATATAACGTAATGTAATGCAATGCAGTGTAACGTAATATAAAGTAATGTAATCCACTGCCTTGGTTGGGGTCACGGTGGGGTTGTTCAAATGGAAGTGACTGAATTTAAAACCGAGCATTCTACTAGTCCGACTCAAGTAAAGCCTCATTCACTCGGGCCAGAATCCAGGATTCCACATCTTAAACTTCAAAGATCTCAGCTAGCTTAAAATCTTTGCTGCCGCAGCTTCAGTTCGTTTGCTTTTTTTGCTCGTCCGTCTATTTGTTTGTTTGTTCAATTTTGACACATTTTTAAATTTGCTTCTTTTATTATTTCATAGGTTCCTGCAGCACTTTGTATTTTCAAATTAATTTTTCAATAGTTTTGCTTGTTTTTGTTTGTTCGTAAATTAGCTGGTTGATTGATTGGTTGATTCGTTATTTGGTTGGTTGGTTGTTTAATTGGTTGGTTGATTTACTAGTTGGTTTGCTTGCTTGGTTGGCTGGTTGGTTGATTCGTTGATTGGTTTGCTTGTTTGTTGTTTGTTTATTTGTTAGTTGATTGCTTGGATGGTTGTTTGATTGGTCGATTGGTTAATTGGTGGGTTAGCTTGGTTGGTTCGTTGGTCAGTTGTTGGTTGAATGGTTAGTTCGTTTGTTGGTTGGTTGGTTGTTTGAGCGATTGGTTGGTTGGTTGGTTGGTTGATTGATTGATTGGTTATTTGGTTCGATACTTGGTTGATTAATTGGTTGATTGGTTGTTTGGTTGGATACTTGACTGATTGATTGGTTGATTTGTTTGTTTGTTGGTTGGTTGGTTGGTTGGCTGTTGATTGATTGATTGATTGGTTGGTTGGCTGATTGGCTGGTTGGTTGGTTAGTTGATTGGTTGGTTGGTTAGTTGGTTGGTTGGTTGGTTGATTGGCTGTTGATTGATTGGTTGATTGGTTGGTTGGCTGGTTAGTTAGTTGGTTGGTTGGTTGGTTGGTTGGTTGATTGGTTGGTTGGTTGGTTGGTTGGTTGGTCGGTTGGTTGGTTAGTTGGTTGGTTGATTGGTTGGTTGAGAGATTGATTGGTTGGCCGATAGGTTTATTGATTTGTGGCTTGGTTGATTGGTTGTTCAAATGTAAGCTTATGAAAATGTTCACTGTCTTAATGGTATTCAATCATAATTATTAGCTGGCCCTCATTAATGATGGATTTGAAAATCTGACGATAATACAGGAGAGACTATAATGTTTAGTTTTTGCAAGGAAAAAGTGAATGTTTTTATGGAATGCCTTCTGATCAACTAGACTGATTGGGTGCATTTTTTTTTATTCAATCATCTTGTGCGACCGTGTTAAAATAGCACATCACAACCCAACGACTGCTGTACCTGCTGATACCGATATTCTCACTGTTACTTCTTCAACTACTACTATTATTACCTTTATTAACACTATTTCTTCTATTTTTACAATAACGCAATAAAAACATCAACTGTTCTTGGTGTAGTACATATATGAGGATATAAATATTAGCATACGTGAAAAAGTTAACTAATGTGTGTCCTCATGAAAACTACCACCACCACTAGTAGGCCATAACGGGCGATAATAGGAACATATACAAACATGCACGATCTTTATCTATCACTGGAACTTCTATAACTGGCACCATCAGCCTGGAAATAGGGATTAATCTCATCTAATAACACAGTGCCTAGCAGCCAATACCAGTTTAACCAACCTGTTTTTGGTCACAACCGGGCCTGCTCTGGCGTTAAATTGATTTCAGATCATCATTTCTGTCGCTGGTATGAGACTACTGTCATGAACAGGCTGGGGATAAACGATCATTATAAACCGACATTCTAATGATACAGCGGGGACGGCTATAGCATTCTCAGTTCTTTAACTGTAAAGAAAATAAGCTTACTTGGCGGTGCCGTTACAGCAAAGGCCCAGCTCTCCAGTTCTGCACCAGCTCTAATATGTCAGCGATATACTTTATTCATATCTTAAGATCTAAGTAAACAATAAGCTTGTACCATTCTCAGATTAAATTTAATAAACCCATTCAATTATTGCCTATGTTATAACACATGCAGTATTTAGAAACACCAGGCTGTAAGAAAACAGCATTCCGTTGATTTATCATGTATACCACACAGCTGCCTCACTCAGCCTGCATTTAAAAGCCTATGGATTCCATATCTATATTGTTTGTTTTTTTATTGGTTGACTATTTTCTTGTTTCATGGCGTATTAAAAGATTTTTAGGAATTATTGTCACAGTTTGATAAATGACAACAATCTCACAAGTGGATGTCTTGAATTATAGCAATACATCGACTCGGACGAATTATATGACAATATCTAGCAGAACACATAATGTACACGATTAATTTTGCTTAAACGTATCACTAGACTATGATGTTTAAGAGAATGAGCGTGATCTTCTTTACTATTTTTTCTCTTCCTTTATCATATCAATATAGACTGACCAATGTATTCTACAGTCAATTAAAATTCCTGTACAGTTCTCATTGGGGTTGTTATCCATACCTGTCCCTGGCGGCAAGTACTCATTTTTCATATGGCTAAGCATTTGGCATTCTGAAGAGCATTCTCTTTGGCCAGTATTACTTCGAATATCCTATAATGGTTGTCCAGACACGTTGTAAAATATATTCGTCCTGCCCGAAGCATTCAGAGTGTTATAGGAGAGCTCAAATAGCCTATCATGGCAGACAGTTCAGGTCTTTGGAATGGATGGTCCAATCTGCTCCTTTTCTGTCACAGATCATTACTGTTTTATCCTATGGTTTTTACCAAAACCATAAAAGAAAGGCTTTTCACTTCGAAAATAAAAGAAGTGGTATCAATTTACTATTGCGAGGGTGGTTGAACCCATGTGTGGTGTTTAATGCTGCTCGTTTGGTGCTGTTTGTTCTATTGAATGATGCAAGGGTGAGCTGGAAAAGAAATGAGTTAGTGCTGATAATTTCATCAAGGGAAAAAAAATACCCCCTATTGTACACGAGTTAATGTAAACCATCTACATTTTTTAAAATTAAAAAAAAAAGCTGTAGGAGGGGACCCACCAAGAACATTGACTACTGTGCTTTATTTAAGAAATTGTCATTTATAGGTAGCTTTGGGTCATTCTAGCCTCCCCACACCTCTCAAACGTAGGTTTCATGGAGCAGTCACGGAGCAGCCTAGAAGAAGGCATGGAATCTGCAACCGTTGAATATTGTTTTTCTTTTGCTGTATCAATTTGTTCGCTTAGATGTTGAACTGATCCCACTCACAGACTATGGACAGTAAGGAAGACAGATTAAAATGACAACCAGTCATTCTGTTTGCTGGAGGAGGATATCTGGGCGGAAGGCTTCGGCGTTTGCATCTCTATGGCAGTGTGAAAAGTGCTACGGGTTATACGAATCCTTTCGGCGATGGGAAAGATTAGGATCCATCTGCTCCATTTCAGTGTTTCAACAGCCCATGACTTCTTGGGTAAGTAAGCCCAACGTCTAACACTCTCGGATAAGGCTGGATATATTTCGGAGGTTCTACGTGCATGTTTTGCACATTAAAGCACCCTTGGCATTTAAAAAACGGATGATGCCGCTGTCCAGGCGAAATTTCTCAATTCAGATTTTACCCACAAGATATTCTTCTCTTCAAACTGGAAAGGTATTCAGAGGTACCTATTAGAATTAACAGGCTACATAAATAATAAATAATTTACTGCTGCAGCCTATGATCCAGTTCAGAGAAAAAAACCTACGCCCATAGCGATCAGAGCATTGGCAATCTCTTTCTTTTTTTAAAAATGAAATTTAAGTCGTGGGTTCACAGAGAAGCATATATACATTGTGGAGCACACTATTATGAGCAATTCACGAAACACGAAAAAAACCAGAAAGAAATCACGAACAGTAAGAAAGGATGAGACCAAAGAAATGAATGGACAGGAAAGAAGAACAAATACAGAAGACAAAGAGAACAAATGAGCAAGAAATAAAGAAAAGAAGGGAGAAGAAAAAAAGAAACAAAGTAAGAAATAACAACAAGAAAAGAAGAAGGAGAAAGAAAGAGAGGGACCAGAAAACGATAAAAAGAACAGGAAGAAAAAACTCCGAGAGCGGAAGACAGAAAAATGAATGAGAGATAGCAAGAAGATTGGAAAATGAAAAAAGACAGGAAAAAAATAAAAAGAAAAACTGACAGAAAAAGAAAAAAAATCAAAGAGAGAAAGGAAGAGAAAAAATATATGAAAGACAAACAAGAAGAAAGAGCGCAAAATAGATAAAAAGAAAGAAGGACAGAGTGAAAGAATAAAAGAAAGAATGAAAGAAAGAGGTTAAATAGAAAGGAAGAAAGACTAATGAAAGAAAAATTAATAGAAAGACAGATGCTGTCACGGTCTCTATACGTCTTTCAACCACTTGGATGTTGCTATCTCGTGAAAGACAGAAAGAGAGTAAAGAAAGAAAGAAAAAAAAAGAAAAATGATAGGCAGAAAGAAAGAATGAATGAAAGAAACAAAGAAAAAAAAAGAGAAAGAAAGAAAGAAATAAGGACTAATACAAAAGTATGAAGACTAAAGAAAGAAAGAAAGTAGAAAGAACGGAGAAAGGAGGACAAAAATGGACAGTGAGAAAGCGCAAGAAAGAAAGAAAGAAAGAAAGAAAGACTAATACAAAGACAGAAAGAAAGATTGATAGAAAGGCAGAAAGAGAATAAAGAGAGATAGACAAGCGATAAACGGGTTCACGTAGGATGCTATTTTGACCTTGCTCTCAGAACCCCCCCATAAAACTGACGTCTAGATAAAAGATTCCTTCCTACCTAATGGATAACGGCTGGGGAGAGGGATGAATCATCTTTTAAACACCGGCTTCCTGTCACGACATGCACATCACTCATAGGCTTTGGGAATAGAAAACTCTATATACGGCTTCCCACTTGTCTCTCTCCTATGTTTCAAATTCTTTTTGGTTTATCTGTTTGTTTGTTTGTTTTCTCACTCGCATTCTCTCTCTCTCTCTCTCTCTCTCTCTCTCTCTCTCTCTCTCTTTTCTTTACCTTTCCCCTCCTCTTGTTCTTTTTCGACTTGATCTCTTTTTCCCCCGTTTTTTTTTTTCGTATTTTTCTTCTCTTTTCTCCCCCGCCTCCATCTTCATATTCTCCCCCGTCTTCTTCCTCCTCCCCCCTTTTTTTTTTTTTTTCTTCGTTTCTTCTATTTGCTCTGACTCTCTTTCTGTCTGTCTGTCTATCGCCTGTCTGTCTGTCTGTATGTCTGTCAGCCTGCCTTTCTTCCTTGTTTGTTTGCTTGTCTCTGTAACGTTTCTTTTTTTTTTCTTTTTTTCTTTCTTTCCGCTTGCTCTTCGTCTTTCATGTCTCTCACGTGTTTCCGTGCTTGCCATCCTCAACTACCACTGGCTATCATGGCCATTCCTCCTCTTCTTACCCACTCCTCTTACACCACCACTAGTTTCTCTATCACAACCATCACGACTAGTACTAATGTTGCTGCTTTCATCATGCTCATAATGCTAATTTCAATGTGAGCAGATCTAAAGCACCGTTGTGTTAGGTGTCTGCTCCTTGGCGAATACGTCATAGGTTCGTATCCCACCAGGGGATAGGGGAAATTTAAAATCTGCTTTTTTTTTTTTTTTTAGTGACTTAACCGTCCCATGCCTTAATGGTTAGGAACTCCGACGTCTAGTCTTCATGGATAACGGCGAATATTTCTCAGGGGCACTGTGTGTATGTTACGCTTGACCCTTTGGCAGTCAAAACTCGGATGAAGAGTAGGTTGGAGGGGAAAGAAAAAACGCTGTCAGGGCAAAATTTACAAATTCCAAAATTTCTCCCAAAATTTCTTCGCACGAAACGAGAATCCTTACTGAAGTTGAGATAATCCTCCTTTTTCGGATCGAAAGCTTGCGTACACAGTTAAAATAATAATAATAATAATAATTACATATCAGTACTTAAGTCATCACCAAATCTATCAAGACCTGAAGTTCTATTTTACAAGGAAGACGGCATCGATACTAATGTGAGAAGAAATCAGATTAACACAGCCCAGCGTATCCAGTGCGTTGTCTTTTAAACGACAGAAAGACAGGCAGCAAATATCAAAGACGATATAGAAATGTCTTTGACTTCTATCATGTGATAGGGAACATTAATTCTATAGATGATTCTACTAACTCCCTCTAACCCTCTCTGTCTTCCACTGCTCTTCTGTCCATTCTCGGATCTATCGTCCCATTTCTTCCTTTGTCTTCCTTTTCAGCGGCTGCCTCTGACTGTGTCATGGAAGATAAGACGGTTTTTGCAATTCCTCATCACAGTTAGGACATGTCGCCGGTCTGCAGAGTGATAATTATAACCTATAGTATTTTCTCTGTTTAAATTATTCTTTTCTTGATCGTAGCTCCCAAAAAGGATTGATAGCTAGGCCTGTTAATTGATTTCTACATGTGCATTGCTTTATCACCGTTTTTATACATCGTAAAAGATATTTAAAAAAAAAAAAAGAAAACTCATTAACATCGTGAATGGCGTGTTTGGTGCAATGCGAATGTATTCATGCTGACGCGCCATTAAAAGATCCAGTGTCAAGGCCTGATAATAATATGGAAACTTCCATGTGGCAGATAAAGGAAGGTCTTTGGCTTTTCGTTTGTTTGTTTTCTTTTTGTAAACCTTCATATGGTGCAGCTCCCTGCTGAAGTGGACATAGGCCTACACCGTATTGGGAATAAATGCTCACACATCTGCATTGATCTATCTATATTTCTGCATTTTCTGTATTAAATTTTAAAGACCTCTTCGTTCAAATACAAAGGATTCCCCACAGATATAGCTGTCTTTACAATAATGTGGATGTTATTTACAAAGTACTTGTTCCCCTCATCTCTTTGTATCTAGCAGCTCTTCTTCCAAACCTCATAAAAAAGGAATATTCTCTTTATCTATCTGCCAAGATCTGTATATTTGCGTGTCTAATTAACTATCTGTCAATCTGCATGCCTACATATTTATGTCTGTCTTCTGTCTATCTATCTATCTATCTATCTATCTATCTATCTATCTATCTATCTATCTATCTATCTATCTA
>JBCEWB010125908.1:0-11375 GCA_039654565.1 Peronia peronii | reverse complement strand
TATCAAATAGATGTAGTCTCTTTGTTTATACCATATTGAATAATAACGCAGACTCCCCTGACCATTTGACCCACTCAGCAAGTTTCGCATTGACCAATGATGAAGCTGTTGAGAGTACAAGTGAGCTATAATTGCTATGAATGAAAGCTCAAGTAGGCTATGTATCTATTAGTTTACATATCAGATAGCTCCTTTGTGCTCTCACTCTGTGCCATAATTAGATCACTTATATGTATTTCTTTGTAGTCACTGCTGTCCCATCAACGTCAGCCGGTCTGATCTAATAAGAATAATCTAAGTCCACGTGGGCAGAGGAATGACAGCTCGCAGTTTACACTAAGATTCTATAACATAAACGTAAATATACCCCTATGTGAAGTGGTTTCGTCCAAGCAGTTGCATCAGGTTATGAGCGAATCTGTAATGGGAATGGGCTGTGGGACGAGGGGTGATAAAATTGGCACCAATATGAAATTGAATTGACATGTCATTGTAAATACAGTCGAGTCCACTTAAATCGAATTTGCCGGGACCAACGTAAACGTAATGGGTTCGATTTAAGAGAGTTTGTCTTCCAGTTTTATTACAGGATTATTTCCCTTTATACTGAAATCGGCGCTTGTATCCCTGAAAAGGGTTATTGATAAAGTTTTAACTCTGAAAACAGTTGAAGGAAGCCATTACAAAGTCTGTGATGGTGTCTATGTTATAAGGAAGTCAACCGCAAGCAAAAAAAAAAATAGATCTAGTACGATGCAGAATCTGGCCTATCCCGTCACGGTGCGAGAACCAACATCAATAACAATAACACCGGCGCAGAGCTCTATTATACTATTCTATTGTAACCTACGCACTTCGTAATACATGTAACATGTGTAGTACATGTACGCTGTACCAAATACTGTAGGCTTTCCCAGGATGCTTGATTATCGATCGATTGTACGGCAGCGCTAGCTCTGGAGCCCTGTTTCACTTTATTCCCCCCCATCCCCACCCTCCCCTTGTGAACACATGGCCTTCTTACGCTGCATGCAGGCACAATACATTGTCTAACCCCTCTCGCCCTACCCGCAGCGTTGTTTCCTTTGTTTTCAAACCGCAGGCATCCGCATTTGTCGAAACCACGTGTAGAGGACAGAAGCCAATTTTTACCTTTGTGGCAGCACTGACTGGTTCAATTTAAAAGAAACTCACGGCAATGGCTTCAATTTATGCGAGAGGCATTTATTAGACCCAAAGAGGAAAAAAAATCGATTGTTTCGTTTTATTCGATTTATCAGAAATTCGTATTAGTGTTCGGTTTGAGTGGACTCGACTGTATTACAATCCTTTCTCCTACCATTGGTTCATTGCAAATATTATTATGTATGTGAAGAAAGGGTGAAGTTAGGGGAGGGATTAGAGAAAGACATTGGTCAGCAAGGTGGTCAATCTGGGCCTGCATTGTGTCACTCCAAAGCCAAGGCGGAGTTTCTATAGTCAGAACAAACACCCTGAGGCTAAGTACTAGCGCCAAGATCTAGACTGACAAGCCCAGCAAGGCGCGCAGCAGGGTGTTGTAGCCCTTAGGCTGGATCGCAGTTCTAGAGTTAATAAGGAAATAACGGACAATCCCCAAATAATACTCCCCCCCCCTCCCCCCAAACCACCCAATCCTCTGAGATTAACTTTGAATCTAGTTTGCTTGTTTGTTTCCTCTATATTAGATTTAAATTTCATCACAAATGAACTATGGAGTTTGGTTATGAAATTAGCTGTTGTCAAATAGTGTCATCACAACAGCATAAACTTATCACATGCCAAAGCAAGTATTGTATTGTCATGAGATCTTCATCAGACATGATGGATTGAGCTTGGTATAGTGAAACATTCATCTTTTGTCTAAGCTCAGGTTTGCACACAAGCCACGAAGTCTTTTCATAGAGACAGTCACAGCAGAAGTTTAATAGGCATGTAAGCCCAGGCCTATAGAAATCAGAACTATACGAAAACACATGGAATTACTGGATTCAGAAATGATAGAAAAAGAATGAATGAAAATATTAAAATAAAATGTTGTAGTAAGTCTCCCTTCCACAGCACAATTTTAAATAAAAACCATTGCAGGAATGAAGTGAAACAGTCCTCACATTTGTTAAAGATGTCATTCTATTCTTTGTTATTCTGTTAAAAGGAATTTAAGTAAAAAGAGATTTATGAAAATGTGAATATATATTGATGGTTAGAAAATTAATATGCTACATTTTCAGTAATTGTTAATTTTTCTTTTTTTTTTTTTTTCAGAAATCTGGTACCAGGTGTTTTTGTGGGCATTGTTCTCCTCATTTTTTGTTCATATTGTAGCAGCTCTCTTTGCTTTTCTTCGGCTAAGGAAGCATCGTATTGGTCGCTGGATCCCATTGGGTATCTTGACCATGGGAGTGATCTCTCCACTAACAGGCGGTGTAGTTAGCAGTAAGTTATTTCATAAAGCATGGTCATACATAACAGTGAAGTTTCTGGTTTGTGAGGCATGAGAAGATTTATTTTTTTACACATTATGACAACTCTTTTTTTTTTTTTTTCAAAGTGACGGGAAAACATTGAACTAGTTTACTGCTAAATCAAATAGAAAGAAGTGTTGGGGTAGACCCATATGTTCTTTTTTTGTGCGATTTTTAAAAAAATGTTATATTCATATTGTATTGTTTCTGGGTTGTTGTTTTTTAAATGTTATGTTCATATTGTATTGTTTCTGGGGTGATAATGTTGTGTGTTTTTATCTTTTATTCATTTTCTTTTCTTTGGTTGTTTTTTTTTATGTATTTGTTTCATTAATAGGATGTTCTCACCCAAGACCCTGATGTGATGTATGCTTTTGTATCACTGATAGTAACCTGGTGGTAACATTTGTATTGCATTTGCAGTTTACAACTGTGTGCATCTATGTGACATTATTTGCAATGATAATGGTGTATAAAGACAATAAAAGTCATGCAGTACAGTCCATATATACTGACATTGCTTATTTCAACTTTTTTCTTATATCGACATACTTTTTTTCACCCTGATTTTTCTCTCCTACGTTATTAATAAATAAAATCCCCAATATTAACGTTATGTTACTCTCATTCCTTTTATATCAGCATACTGGGTAGTTCTTTTCCCCTCTCTATTCTTAGTACACACAGCTTAAATTATTGCATTCTGCCTGAAAAAGTTCATTGTAGAGGTGATGATAGCCCATCTTATGTGGCTTTCACTTATCTGTGAGGGCTGACGCAGCATTGTTGCAAGGCACGCAGGCTTTGCTATGCAGACTATGAGGCTTAATTTTTACCGTAACAAACTACAACAGGATTGGTGGATGCACAGTGTCTTGCTTCACATTTAGCATTCATAAGTGTGGGCTTTGCTGAATAACAGGATTGGTGACTGCACAGTGTGTTACTTCATAGTAAGCCTTTATTTGGGCTTTGCCAAGATGTATTTTATTGTGCTGGAATCTATAATTAAGGCCTGACAGTGCTATACTCTCATACCTTTGACCTGGTACACAACAGACGGGCTTGCAAAAATAGAGGCTTAGAAAACTCTGACCACTGATGTAAACTTCAGCTTTTACTATTTAAACTGAGTTGTCCTCATCTCATATTATACATATATCAACTTTCGGTCATACTCATGCCATTTAATGGTCCTTAAAATGTCAGTATACCAGGGTTGCATTGCAGGTGTATGTTGCTGGTGTCAAGGTTTTATTACTCTTATTTCAGTAAGAGCAGTTCGTTAGGTCATCATTCCTTTATCCGCATCTTAATATTTAAATTACATGTAGATTAGAATCTATCAAAATACATGTATTATTGTATGCAGTGTTTACCAGTGTGGTTCTTCTCATAAACTTTAAGGTGTACAGTTGAGTAGATATTTTGATTATCAGTGGAATCCACTTAAAGTCAACCTCTCGGGACCAAGAAAAAGTGGAGACTTTAAGCAAAGTTGAAATTATTGTTTTCAGGGGATTGTGGGGAAGGAGTTGTCAAAATATGTGTTGTATAATATTTATTGGGTTAGGCCTTTATCCCTTAAAAAAAAAAAAAAAAAACTTGAGTAGAGCTTCCCCTCCAACTCTAAGCTAGTGATAGTACTATTTTGCCTTGAGTCAAAATGTTTAAGAAGTTTCAACTTTGTACCCAGATTGAGCACATTGTACTCAGATATTCTGATCACATAGTCAAGTAAAAGGTTAACGAGATCTAGTCACAGTGAGTGCAGAATGTAGGAGTAGGAATGAACATGATCTAAAGATAGGATTGAAATCAGGCACAATGCTTATCTGCACTGTCTTTATGTGTGTGTGTGTCCACAAATTGGGCAAAGAGAGCTGAGCATGGGTAGGTGTTTGTGTATCCTCGCCAACACGCAGCAAACGAAGAGGGAAACTACTATGTGCCACTTGAACTGGGAGTAGTTTGTGTATCAAAGCAGTCAGTGGTCAGGGTGTGTGTCCGCGGGCTTGCCAAAGCACACGATAAGGGGTTTGAAGAGCCGACTAAGGAGCTGCTGTATGGGTGTGTGTTTGTGTATCATCGCCAATGCGAGACAGGTGAAGAGAGAGAACCAAGCATCCTCTCATAAAGCGAAAGGCCAATAATGTATCGTAATAAGGCATCTCTCAATCTCTCTGTCTGACTTTTTTTTTCTTTGCCTTCACAATTTAGGGTGAAGCAGGCCAGGGTGGGTCTTTTGGAGTTGACTTAAGTGAAATCAACACTGAAGGTGTTGACATTATCAGAAATAAGACTGATGAAATATAGAGGGAAAAAAAATGGTACTGCCAGAGCAGGTTGACTTTAACCGAGAGTTCATTTTAAGTGAGTTGACTTCTCACGGGTTCTATTTTTTATTACTTTATGAGTTTCACAGGAACATTCACAATGCAGAGCATTTACAACATACAAACATACCCCACATTAACATACAAAGCCATGCACAAATACAAATGCATGCACACATACATTATAAATCATTTTAAACTCTTATCATCAACACTATAATTATAATTTATAAATATATTTATGTTCTTGCCCCCCAGGTGCAGCTATTGCAGGGGTGTATCGAGCATCCGACTTCATCATGATGCCATTCTATGCACTAGTGTGGGGAGTAGGCCAGACATTCGTGGTCATTGTGATCTCTTTCTCTCGCATTCTGGCACTATTATGATATTGGATGGAATATTTTTTTATATCCATGGGGAAGCATCATCATAACATGAGCAGCAAGAGCATACCTGGATTTTATGTCATCACACAGCTCAGTCTGTCATCACACAGCTCAGTCTTCCCTGTACAGCTCAATGTCAGGTGACTGAATCTTTTTGAAATCTCCTTCGTTCTTATCTCCCCCTGCCTGCTATCTTTCCCCTTTCCTTGTGACAGCCAACAAAGAGAAAAGAATAGAAATACATTTGAAATTTTCCATTCTGGCAAGATTTTCCCACATTCATCATAACTGTGACAGCTAAAATTATTATAAGACTGCTGCAAACTATAAGTGAAATTGTGTGCAGTGTAGTGATAACTTTCTCCGAGGTCTTTTTGTTCAGTGATAGATCATCACAGAAAAACAGATAGCAATACTAATATCACTATTGGGATTTCAATATTCTAAGTACTGAAGACTAAGCTTGACCTTTTAGGCTAGCAGTGTATTGTGCAGAGGAGAGAAAAGAAGGTGATCTTACATTACATGTATATAAAATAAATGCAAATCCCAGCCAACTTCTCAGTTTTTAGAATTTCATTGTATGAGCTGGCACCTGCACTGAAATTCAATACTTTGACTTCATTTCAACCAAAGTTTAATCATATGTGGAATTATCAGTGGGAAACAACTGCAAAGCTTATCCTTAAAAAGGAAACTGGACTTTATAACAGAATACGGAAGAATTCACAAGAAATACATCATTCTAGCTAAAGAGTTTGCAGTACCAAGAAATTCTGCATCAGCAATTTTAAAGAAAATAGAAGAATACAAGAAACAATTTTATGACAGCAAGTTGATGTGAATAGGAAATGAGCAAGAACTACAGTTCATGATTTGGATAAATTAGTGTACAAATGGTTCACTAAAGCCTGAGCCTCTAGCATTCCAGTAACAGGATCTGTTCTAGCCGGCAAAGCAAATCAGTTGGCTGGTGAACTTGGCATAGCATAGTGGAGGTGTAGTAAAAACTGGATGCAGCACTTTGAGGTGGTGCAATATCATCTTCAAACAGATCAATAGGAGAGACAATGCTGTGGTCAGCTCAACAGCAGGGAAGTGGAAGACCACAGTTCTCAGGCCACTGCTAGCAAAGTATAGGCCTTGGAGTATTTCTGTGCCCAAGAGACGGACTTGTTTTGGCAAGTGCTTCTTGACAAGGCTCTTTTTTCAAGATTGAGGAGTGCCAGGATGGGGAAAAGCCTAATTAATGATTGATTGTCATGGCATGTGCAAATACACTCAGCACAAACAAGTTGCCATTCTATGTATTTAAAATGTTCCAATCTAAAGCACTGAGAATTCTGCCAGTCCAATATGATGCAGATGAAAAAAATCTTAATTATGGCTCAGCTCTTTTCATCCAACCTGACTATCAGAATTAGGCTGGAGAATGGTTACACAGAAAAGAAAAGTATTGCTGATTGCAAAGAATTTTAGTGCCCATCCTGTGAATCTGCAGTTAAGGACTACAGAGCTTGTATTCTTTCCATCAGAGACAACCAGCACAATGCAACCCTGGGCCACAGCAACCATCTCTAGCTTGAAACTTCCCTATAGGTTAGTATGGAAGATTGCTAGACAGATGACAGTTATGCTGAGGTGTGACATACCATCATGTTCAGAACACAATTGTCCAAGTCATTTTTGGGGAGATTCCTAGTTAAATGTACTGTGCCATGCGTGTGGACCATACATTGTTGGAAAGAAAATTTCTAAAACTGATCTCCAAAAGGAAATTTTTTTTACCTTCACTTTTTCAAAACCCCAAAACACGACTTGATCGAATGTGTTATGAACATGATGGCATTATAAAATGAGAATAAAAGAGATTACAAATTTTGAGCCTGAATTGCAGTGGAATGAGAAGAGAAAAGGACTAAAGACTTCCTGAATGCTTAGTAGAGAAGATCAAAGGTTTTGAAATGTGTAATAAAAAAAAAAAGTGCAAAATGAGAAGAAAAAAAAAGAGTTCAAAACTTTATAAACCAAGGGGAAAGTTAAAGAGTGACTCCAGACTAGAAGCTTTGAGATGTAAGTGATGAATGTTACTTTTAGAGTGGCCTTCATTTTGGAGACCGAGAATATTTTGTCTTGCCTTCCATTTATTTGTAAAAGAAGTAATTGATATAGCATGAGTGATATATTAGAGACAACGTCGTAGCCATCAGCTGAGCACAGTTGGTCCAGGTACTCATAGTAAACTCTCCATAGGTCTAAAAATAGGACATGTCCAAAGTATAACAGTGCGGGCTGTCTCAGGCTGCATAATAACACTCTCATTAACATAAAATAACCAAAGTAAATAATATTCTGCACATTGAGAAAAGGTTTAAACTGCAACAAAGCAGATAATTTTTTTTTTTTTTTTAAGGTTTTTCAAACAAAGATGTCAATGTTTGTGAGGCAGTAGACAAGAAGCCTTCTTCAGATTATTGTTATATCGTCAAGGATTGTCCTGCAATGTAGCAGTCTCTTTTTTTGAGATAGATACTGAAACTTGCAGGGTGACAATTTCTTTTTCAAAATGTTGAAATTGATGACAGCTGACAACTTGAAGCAGCCTAGCAGAAAGTTTCACCATGCATGTATGATATAGCAAACTGTTTTATAAAAGCGGGTTTTGTGTGGGACAACACAAAACTTTTGGACCAGGTGCTGTTGATAATGGCTGGAAAGATCAGAGATTAACTTACCTTTCTCAAGATACAGGGCTGGCCTTGTTTATGGAGGATCTTGTCAGTGTAGATGACAATTTAAATGCTTGTGCACCCTCACCTGTAGATGCCCTAGATGATGGGGAACAGCTGTAGCTAACGACTTTAAACCTGCAGCTGAATGGGAAGATGAAGATGTGGATACTAAACCACTGTCATCACTTTTGCAGGAGTCAAGAATTGCATGGAGAGCCTGGCACACTATCTGCTCCAAGTTGAAGTTGGATGTGAGAAAAATCTTATATAGAAATTTTCTGAATTTCAAACATAGTTTGAGACATTTGAGTGACAACGACAAAGTCATTCTTAGATCTAGACATCAAACTTCTGCAAGACATTGATACAGATCTAATGATAACACACAGCTTTCCAAGTCTTTTTTCTACCACATGACAGATCAACTGAACATACATAATAAACCAGCTTGAGGATGAAATTTTATTTTCATTTCATCAAGAGGTTGATCGATTGTACAAACTGTGTTCAACTTAAGCCCAATGGTTTGTGCAGAAATACTGTACTTTGATTTTGATTGGGATGGCCATCAAGTGAGTTGATAGTAATTTTATACTAATTTTGATTAACATTAATGTAGCATTGATTGTTTTAGACAAGACATGCTTGACATTGTACTTGCCAAATTGAAAATGATAATGAAATGCAATCTTGAAAAATGAAGAATGAATAAATGGATATTTAGATGAAAATTTGAACTTGTGGCTGTTGCTCTTCATATGCTAAGAAAAACAGTCAATGTAATTGCTCAGTTTGGCCTGAAATTCTTCATCTTGATCCTTGCCTTACCTATACAGTTCAACTGACTTGTCATTTGCATTAGACAGAGATTAGTGAATGTATGAAAGGATGAAATTTTGACTGTAGGTATGAGTACAAGAAAGTCAGGATTGAAGTGGAAGGCATTTATTTGCATCACCATCTCTCAGTATGATGGCATATGTAGACTGAATGATGTTTATCTATTACTAATAATATACAGTGTGCTGGTATATGTTTACATGTACTGGATGTTCATGTACATTCGAAAACGGTTGAAACGAAATTTGCGGGGAATGGAAATCATTTCGTTCTGTCGCTCATTTGTTATATCCCAAGACGCTAAATTGAAACAGGGATGCAAGTTTAAAATTACTGAATTACATCCCCTTACTGAAGAACCATGCGACCGCACCACTACCTTAGGTCTTAAGACCATTTTATTTTCATTTGTTGTTGTTGTTGTTTAGGTGTACATATATAATATAAACTGTGTGCTTATGTAATTGTTATGTCTTTTTGTTTGCAATTTTTCTGCTTTTTAAAAAAAAATTCTTCAAGATTGTAGACAAAATTGAGTTTGGAATGGCATACTTTCTGCAGATATCCAACTTTTTCATTAAACCTTCATCAACTTCACGAATCAGTGTCCTTTTGAACTGCAGCAATAAACCTGTTCTCTTACGTTTTAACATGTTTAGTTTCGATGACTTCATCATTGATTGCCAGCCCAGATCTAAAACAGCTTTATAGTCAATTTAAAGCTCACAATTTTCAATATCAAACTGAAGGATATCTATCGACTTCTCAAACTGGCTTTCAAGAAACACTGACAAGCACGACTGGTTTGACTGACTGAATGCCTGCAAGTGGAAGTGTGTACAGTGTATGACTGAAAAGACAGAGGCCAATCCATCCTCTAATACCGGGACTATAAATAACAGTGAAATCGTAATAGCCTTACACATGCACGTAATACACGACACTCTCTTACAGTACATCGTATTCGATTTGGGCCATGAGCGACAGGTGAGGTGTGAAATGGGGGACAGTGGATGCATGGTTTCTACATGCTTGTGCCTCAAACCTCACCTTTCTTCTTGTGTCATAGTGCTGGGCAGTACAGCACATTTTGCGGACACTGGTACTTGACGCGCTCACAAACGATTTCTTTGTCGGGGCTTGTTGTGTCATACTGCTGGGCAGTATAGCACATTGTGGGTACCGGTATATGACATACTCACAGACGATTTCTTTGTCAGAAGAAATGGTTCCTGAATATGAAAGAAAAGTGTGATCGGGGAAACGAAAACCGTTCGTTATAAGGGTGGTTTACATATCAGCCCATCGCTTTATTTCATTAACCATAACCATAACAAATTACATAGCAAAAAAAAAAAAAATCGTTACCGAAGATTCTTTCCTAATAACGCAAGTTTCGTTTTAAGCATTTTCTTAATAACCGTTTTAGAGTGTATAATGTTTATATAGTGAAGCGCGGAAAACTTGAATTTCTTGGGGACGGGAAAATGTGTTCAAGATTTCCGTAACTTGAGATATCCATGATGGCCTTTCTTTCACGTAGGAATAAAATGACTGCTAAGAGGATATAACCACGGCAACACTAATGTGGTCCGATCTTACCAATATTTTAGGAATTAACAGTCCTCAGTTCATCTACATGACATCATCCATTGTCTTTCAGACAGTGCGTTACCACCCTGTGACATCACTGAACATGCATCATGTCATGTTGTCTGTGGTTATTCCTTGCAACAAGACAGTGTTTGCAACGTAGTCCACCACCCCCTTAGTTACCACACCACCCTATCCAAGTGATTCATCTTTAATGAGACCCAAATTTAGACCCAAACTATACACTGCCTATGGCTACCTCTCATGCATGCTCCCCCTTATCAGCAACAGCCTGGGGTGAGCAAGGCCAGAAAAAAAAAATGGGCCTAATCAGATATTCTGCCACTTCGAGATCCGGTAGACAATGATGAAATCATTTGAGAAATCTGTGTTGAGAGTTAGAGAAATGCATGTTAGTAATACAAAAAACAATAGGAAGTTAAACATTGCTGATAACTTCATTCGACATATCCGTGAATTCAAGATGTGTTTGAGTTTTGTGTGCTCGACTGTATACATGTATTTATGTAATACACTAGAGTCTAAATAATGACATATGAAGACCAAGGGGGAAGAACCATACACCTTTGCATCCACTTTTTATACATAGGAGAAAACTGGAATTGTGTTTTATAAGACATATGTGCTTTTTGTTTGTTGATGTTTTGTTATTCATTCAAACCAAGCTATAACAAAACAGTGGCTGATCCTTCTGATTTTTCTTTTTTTTGTCTGAGGCAGAATAGTTACCGCTCAGGATTAAATTAGGACTAAATTTTGGAACGATTAAAAACTAGACATCTGTTGTTCTTCCCTTTAGTCTTCACATATATGCACACATATGAATGTGAAAGAGTGTAATTTGTATAAAAATTAATGTCTCTGCATGCAGTCATTTTCATAAAAATGTATATTAATAATTATATATGTCACGAAAGTAAGTACACTCTAACACGGTTAGTAAGAAAACGCTTAAAAAGAAACTTGCGTTATTAAGAAAGA
>JBCEWB010125875.1:0-11376 GCA_039654565.1 Peronia peronii | reverse complement strand
CCCTCCAAACAAATAACCCCCAGAAAATCTCACCAAAATCGCTTAAAGAATTAAAGTGTAGCACCAGTATTCAAGGACTCCTTTCAGTTTTCATATACGTCTGTGCATTATAAAAATATGCTTTCCTTTGCCGCTTTCTGCAAAAACTTCTTTTCCACAACGTAGCAACCGCAATATGTGCCAAAATGTAATATCCAATAAAAGCTATAAGTTATACTAAAGAAAAAAAATCCACCTGAAGATAAAATTCCACGATTACTTTTATTTCATACCGCTTAGAAAGCGCTGTACCACAATTCAAGTAAATCTGTTCCAAAATAATAGTGCTGAACCCATTTATAAGATGGTCTCCAAAAAGTGCGACTAATTGCTTATACCTCAAGCGGTGTAAGATTATATCATTCCTTTTACATCAAATCCAACAAAACAGTTTTGTGCTACTGTTGTTAGCCTATGGAGGACGCTTCTGATTCCTGCAGACGCTTAATTTGAGCTTTTTCAGTGGAGACTATACTGTTAAACCATCGTAGCTCCTTACTCCTTCTTCTAGTGCGAAAATGTATGCCTAATATCTGGCTCTTCCCAAGTCCGTCAGGAGATCTTGATACTTGACCATCTTACACTGTTATTGCTCCTCCATGTTTACCTATATCTTTAAGTAGTTCTTCTCAAGAATTCGTACATGAGGAATATACACAGTGTCTTCATATTCCCTTAGTTTTTATCGTGTCATTTATGGGACAATAGAGTAGAAAAATAATACGGAGTGAAAATCAATTACCTGTGAAAGACTACAACCTTTTTTGTGAAATTTAGAACGTCTCACTCATTCTCTGTTTACTTATCTAACATAACGCTGTGATGCCCACTTTTCTGTGTGACTTTGGTCTCTCAACGAGAATGGAAAAAATTGTACTGGACTTTGGTTCGTGAATTCCTATCTCATCTCATGAGATCGTTTTGTCACCCGAAAGAAACACTTATTTCTGGGTCTTTAAGTTAAATACTAATTTTTGCCAGTGAGTATCATGACAAAGTATCATGTAGATTTAGTCTAAATGAAGAAAAGCCTAGTAAAAGTCATATCAGAAGTCAGACTGGTAATATTAGAATGCTATGGCTTCTAGCCATTCTCAGACCCAATTCTAAACACACCATACCACTACACTTGGTATTAAATTTCTGCACAAAATTTTGACTGATGAAAAATAAGTATTGACATCCAATGTGATCAAACTTAGAGTTATGAGAAGTGCATGGCATGAACGTTCATTGGAATTCAACAATCAAGCAATTTATGAGATTATAATTGTAAAATTTGGAGTTTCATCCTTTTCTTTTCTTTTCTTTTTAAGCACTCGGCCATCAGCTTAGTTTTGTGCAATCAAGCAGAGCATAAATTCAAAACAGGCCATTGGAACAATAAGTTTGGCAGTCGGCTTCTTTCCCATACCTTAGGCTTTACGGTAGGTTTTGTTATTGTCGGCCAAACTGTTGCCTCAGCAAATCAAAATGACAAGAAATACTTCCCAGACATAATATATTATTTGGTCCAGAGCAATAAGTCTAATTGTCGGATATTTCCGTCAAAATCTTTAACCGTGACATTCAGTTCTGTAGAGAGAACAATCAGTCTCCCTGTAATTATTTACTCTTCTGTTTGTAACTGAGTATTGATGAGTTCCCATGACCTACGCAAACAACCCCGTCACCTACACTCACGTCTGTCACATAAGTTCCCTTGGGCATTGCTCGAGTCCAGTCAGCATTGTGGCGAATGTTCTAGATGTTGACAAGTAATTTGTTGCGCAAATCAAATGCCCAGGCTCCTTCAACTATCACATGACCTACCTATAGCTGTCACGTTGATTGTGCGGTTGAAATGGACAGGAGTGCATGTCAAATCCAGAGCTAAAATATCACAGGCATACTGGCCTGCATGACTGTGCGTTGGATGTCCCCAAGTGATCTCCAGATACGGCTCGGGACCCTAAAACGGTTGAGATGATTTAAAAATTGTTATATAGAGAAGGAAAAGTTAGGACAAACAATGTATTACAGAAGTAAAATAGTGAAATCTTTGAAGCACATTTTTAAAAAGTGAATACAGAAAACTACAAGAAGCAAATTATTTAAACATTTTGTATATTGTTTTCTACATAACCAAAACGATCAAGCTCATGAACAGAAAGAAGAGGGAATAAAAGAAAGATAGAGAGAGAAAGAGGAGGGGGGAGCGAAAAAACGAACGGACAGGAAATAAATCGATTCATAAGATATAACAGAGGATGAAGATATGAAGAAAGTGAAAGAGAAAAGGTTGAGAAAAGAAAAGAGGATAGGATGAAAAATGGATGAAAAGAAAAGGAAAGAGAAGATAATGACAAGAAAAGCAGAGAGAAAAGACTGGATGCTTATTTCCTTTCTGTTTTCTTTCACATCAGCGTTCAAATTCATTATGTCAGTGTCTGTTTGTGTGTGTGTGTGTGTGTGTGTGTGAATGCATTTTATGCATGTGCATGTGTCTGTGAGTATGTGTGTATGCGTTTGTGTACGTGTCTGTGTGTTTTCCATATTTTTCTGCGTTCTGGGACATAGTCATAGTTATGATTATTATTGTTATTATTATAATAATTTTATCAATCTTCTTTAGTAATGGGCTTCATAATGACCTCATAGACATTTGGTAGAAAAATTTGTGGTAACTTAATTTACTCAGTCTGAAAGTTTCGACGCATTTTCATTCATGTTGTAAACGATGAGTCAAATGTCAAATCTTAAGGTTCAGCAAAGTGACATTACCTTTCTTCTTAGCCTATTTCCTTCTATTATTACAGTAATAGGGGTACATTAATGACCAATGTCATATGAAAGTTCACATCGCATTGCGTTTCACACTGTCAAGGAAAGGCGACAATATCACTATCGTGCCAGGGCTCACAATGTTTAAAAATACTCAGTAACATTAATACACAGCATTATATAACAAGTCGATTTTAAGGCACCGTTGCACTGTAAAATTCAGTAATAGGAAACAGAAAAGATTTATAATTCCTTACATTCACTGAACCAGACACAACAACTTCCTTCTCTCTAAGTAGGTTGGCCTGTGCAGGTGAGAAGAGGGTGATCGAGGCCTGCAGATCGTAGATATCGCCTTTCACATGAAACAGGTTCACTGACTCAATCTGAGAAAGAAATCAGACATTTGCGTGTAAGAAACATGATCAGAGAGTACTGAAATGGCTTCTGATGTTGTTGTTGGTTTTTTTTTGTTTTGTTTTAGTACTTGTAAAGATGGTTACACAAGGATACGTTTCGACAGAAAACTGGAAAATGCCAACTGCCTGCAACTGAAATAGAATAACCTTTCTACGTTTTCTTTTTGCATGAAAGCCTTTGAACAAGCGCTACTTGAAACTTGAATATGTGTCTCTAAACTCGTATAAATGTATATATTGAATTTTAATCTGGGTTAGACATGGGAACTCTTGAGGTAATGGCTTTGCCTCGTGTTAGGATGTTACGTCAGAGTTACGGAAGAAGGCAATTCGTAAAACGCACAACAGCATAACTCATTTTGTTACGAATACGTGAATATGGATTACGCCGGAAATCTAAAGTTATTCTGTGTTTTTTTTAATGACAGGACAGCTTTGAAATTTATTTGACATGCTTATGCGTGATATGATGTCAAACAGCAGGAAGAGGGAACGTGAATCTTGAAATCAACATAATTTTTGGACAGTTTGCCCGGCATCGTTATTCCATCAAATGTGAACCATTTCAATCTGCAAAGAAAGCATCCATTTGTCTTAGTTTTAAACACTTAATTCACCATTCTTGATCAATAAATGACTTTACAGAGCATCCAAGAATAAAATGATTCTGGCATGTTGTAAAATGCAACACGGCTTGTGAGTCCTCAGCATGAACAAGTGGGGTTTCGGGGGTGGAAACAACGTAGGAATAGGTAGTTGAGTAGAGTGGAAGAAGTACTGACAATGAAAAGCTAGCTGTATGTCACCGCAAGCACATATCTAATCTGAGAAAAAGAACATTCAATTGGATGCACAAAGTATTTCAAGTTATGATAAAACATATTAAGTTCCAAAGAAAGATCTTTTGCGTCGTTGCTTGAAAGCCTCGTAGTTGTCTGATCAGCGAAAGTCCACGCAAAGCTGACAGATGGTTCCATATATCAAGCATAATATGTTACTTCTGATTTTTAACATGGCCTCTACCCGTATTGATATTACGATTATCGTAGCAATAATGGTTAGCAATATATTCTAGTTTCCATTCCATTTCATCAGTATTTTGTTACATAAATGTTTGATTTCACAGGCGCAGTTGTGTGTGTGGATGTGTGTGTGTGTGTTTTAATTGATAATTCAGCGCGCCATTATTTTACAGTGCATCCAAAACCATTAAGGAAAAGCGACTCTATGTTGAGCATTTTTTTATGTTCCTGAATGTGATCTTAGTGTCCTCTGAACGTGCCAAAAAATTAGGATGATCAATTCAGGAATCGATAGCATTAGAGCAAGAGGTAAACAATTTAACATATATTTAGATGACATCAGGAATTGGGCATGTACGCCACTGGAGGATTACAGCATGAACGTTATGACAGTCAAACAAAGAGCAATTTTATATCCACCTCGAATTAAAGGACATTAGCGGAAGAATAGACGGCGATCTAAGATTGGAAAGATCATCATACATACGTCTTAAAGAAACAAAAAGGGAAGATATTCTCCCTAATTTGTAGATCTAATTGGCCAGCCTTCTAATATTTGAACTGTATTCTATGGGCGTCAAATCAGAAATAAAAATTAGATGTGAAAATAAAATTCACCCTGACCATAAGATGACATTCTTTTCCCTTGATGTTTATACCCTGAATTATGTC
This sequence comes from Peronia peronii, assembly GCA_039654565.1. Classification (NCBI taxonomy): domain Eukaryota; kingdom Metazoa; phylum Mollusca; class Gastropoda; order Systellommatophora; family Onchidiidae; genus Peronia; species Peronia peronii. The sequence goes on along the minus strand of JBCEWB010125875.1, from coordinate 6,461 downwards.
CTTGTGTTATTGCTGGAATAGAAAAGACAAAAATATAAAACAATTTAGAAAGCTGATGGGAAGCAAACATTTCGTATTCGGTTAAAAGATCACAACATGACCCACACTTCTCGCATCTGCTCTTCCTTCATTCCCCCTCTCCCCTCATGCATTCCTTTCTAATTACGGTTTGACTGTTGGTATATTCCAGGTCCTTTGGGAATTATCCCTATTCCCACTCCTCCTCTTCTCCATCACCACCCATCTCTGGTGAAGAATACACCAACCTGGGACACATAGTTGGCAGCAGTGTCGATAAAGGAACATCTCACACTGAAATCTCGGGTCAGGCCGACTTTTATCTGTGCAGGTGAGGCAGAGAGATCGGGCTGTAAACCTGAAAAAAGAAGACCATCATAACACATTTAATTGTTGCATCTTGCCAAGGTCTTTCACATGAGCTACTAAGAAATATTAACAAACTAGAGATCGACCTCTGGCGCAACGTGAAATCTATACGCCTCAAGAAATTACGTCTCTCAAGGTGTTTTTTTTAGTCTTACACGGAAATCAAAATTAATTCATTCAGAGATTTCATTGCATTGTCAATGTAGGCTGCCACTCTGTAAAATACTATAATTTTCTGTCTGATCCTTCTTGAATGTAATCTCTCTTATTAATTTTTTTTTTGGAATATCTTAGGCTTGATGAAACACTTGCAGTTTTAGATTATAATAAGACATAGTTCTCACTCTATTTTTTGCTTCCCAGACACTGTAGTTGGCTAAATCAGAAGTTCAAAGATGCGTCTTGCACACAATATTTGACAGAAAATGTTGTTACAATATTAGTGTCCAAAATAAAATATGCCTAGTCTCTTATTTTACTAGTGAGCACACATAATAATCTATAAACAGATGATGTGTAGACATTTAAATAAATATAGGCACAGGTGAGTAGATTGCTCAAGAAGTTAGCTGGTAGACCAGCCGGTGTATAAATTGATAGCTGGGTATATAGGAAGGTAACTAGATACCTTGATAGGCACATAATTACGCAGATGAGCAGTCGGTAGGTATTGAGACGATACCTAAGTTGGTCGGTAGTGAGTAGGTAGTTCGTTAAAAGTGGTGAATATATGTTCAGTATAATTTCTTTTTTTTTTTTTTTTTGAGAGAGAGAGAGAGAAATCTACCGCTGTTTCACTATGTGCCCGTGGAGTGGATATCTTATAGAGCTGAATGACATCCACTCGTTTCTCTCCGCGCTCATCTCATCTATGTTCACGTCTGTGTCTGATTCAATAATTATTAAAGCTGGGCTTAAACTTTAGAAGTCTTTCCAATAGTCAAGTTTGCCCTAAGAAAAACAAAGTAATGCTGACATTATCCGTGAAGTGGATCCGCAGAATGTTAGCAATGGATCTCATATAATTTTTGAGGGAACTGGAGTTTCGGTTTCATCCCCCGCTATTATCTTTTGATCGACGAAAGCAGGTCTAAGATGAATTTGTATAATTTTATATTTTAGTTCCTTTTTCAGTGAAAATGAAAGCAAACGCACACACACACACAAAAAACATGAACATAAAGGAAGAAAAAATGAGTTTAGTAACACATGTATTTCCACTCCTCATATGATCAAGCTCTGTGATTTTTACCTGTCAATGTCACACTCTCTGTTACAACAGACTTGACAACCTGATAATGATTGTCCAATCCCACAAAAATGCATTTATAATCGCCCTCTAGGTTTGAAGTTGCCAGAGGCCAGTGTAGATGTATATAGGATTCTGAAGTCTGTGGATAACAGGATCAATTTTCAGATCAATTTATTGGAGAATGAAACTATAGTTCAACCCTTACATGTCTAGTTGTCATAGGTGCTATTACCAATATCTTGAGAAAATTGCAATTTTATGAAGTTAAGACACTTCTCCGTGAAAACTGATTTCATCCTGGATATCGACATTGGCTTAATTCATATTTCCTGAAAGTCATAGGGAGAATCCATCTCATAAACGTTCTTATTGCAGTTGGTCTTCTTAGTTCACTTTCGAAATGTGACCGAAAAAATTGGTTACTACCTCTACGTTTGTCAGATACTCAACGTTATTGCACTACTATGATTTGTTTTTCTTTTTGGGGCTCCCTGGTCTTCACTACGTAGAATGCCTTGGATATACCCAATAGCCAGAAAGGCGAAAGTTTATCACTGAATGTGGCAGGCAATGTGCTTTCATTAGTATTTCGAGGTTGTTATTAAAAAAAAAAAAAGAAAAAGAAATCCATAGTGAGGAGCCATTTCTTTTAACCAAATCATTCAATAGACCCCTTGCTCGATTGCTCACTCACCCAACCGGTTACTCTCTCACTTACTCCCTCTCTCAGTCAGTCAGTCAGTCAGTCAGTCACTCACTCACTCACTCACTCACTCACTCACTCACTCACTCACTCACTCACTCACTTATTCATTCACTCATTCAATTACCCACTCACTCATTCACTCACCTACTCAGCCTTTTCACTCATTTATAAACCTATTCACTCATTCCTTCATTCATTCATTCACGTAGTCACCCATTCAATCACTCACTTACTCAAACACTCACACAAAACGTTAATATATTAATACTCACATCGCTAGCACTGACGTTACTCGTGACCTGGGCACCTCGCACGTCCTGAATTGAGGGGGAAGCGTCAGGTATGAAAGCGGACGAAACCATCTTGATAGCTTTGCCATTCTCTGACCTGTTGTTTATTTCATCAAACAATAATTTTATAAAACATGCATTGATACATGCATAGGGAGTTTTTCTTCGTATTAAAATAATATGAATTATATTATATCTGTCAGGAATCAGCAATATGTATAGGCAATAGATGGAATAGTTGGATAACATTTAGTTTCATGTGGAAAATGCTGCCGGACTTAACAGGTTTCTAATAAAAACAAATTTCTATTGTCCTGCTATGACATCTGCAATGTTGCTTCCATATATTACACGAAGCATTGATAAAACATATGCAGTAGATGTAGGCCAGATGTTTGCATAATAAATGCATACATACCTACAAGCATGCATACGTAAATACATATCTACACACATAAATACATACGAACATACATACATACATACATACATACATATTCCTACACCTGTCTGTTCTATATCAGCAACGACGGACACTTCAAGGCAAGATAGCAAAAAAGCCTCAGAGCTCACAAAACTGTGTGCATCTAGGCAGCCATCTTGGCTGGAAGACACACATACATACATACATACATACATACATACAGACAGACAGAGAAACAAACAGACAGACAGACAGACAAACAAACAGACAGACAGAGAGATATACATACAAACATATCTACATTCAAACGTACATAGCTACGTACATATATATATATATACATACATACATACATACATACATACATACATACATACATACATACATGCATACATACATAAATACACATATATATACATACATACATACATACATACATACATACATACATACATACATACATACATACATACATACGCACACATAAAAATATATATACACACATCCATCCATCCATACACACATACAGTCATACAAATATACATACATACATATATACATACATACATACATACATACATACATACATACATACATCATACATACATACATACATACATACATACATACATACACTCATAGCTGGATGCATGAGTGGATCGATGGACAGATGGATGTTTAGGTGGATTGATGGATTAATGGATGGATGGGCGGATGGATCGATGGATGATTGTCAGGAACCTTCTGGATGTGAATGGATGTTAGTCTTGACGTTGTAAGTGGTGATCAGGCGGTGAATGCAGACAAGACGCACACAGTAATGGAGAAATGAGAATAGGAATCCTGGACGTCGAAATGATGCAGAATTTATTGCAGGTGCTTGGTAACAATATAAACTTCAGGGCAGCAGCTGTCTAACTCCGATGCACACAGCTGTCACTGCATTCTACTTCTTGCTCTCCTCTTGCACTTTCTCTGGCTGAGTCCTTATATAGACAACAGCCAGTCCCAAACTTTCCCGAAGTTTCTATTCTCACAGTCCCGAACCATCCCGAATATGTTAGTCTTCACCACTATTATCGTGATGCATACATAGAACTGTGAGTAGTGCGCACACACGTGACGTAATACACATACAAGATATGTCTAGAAATATCCCGTACAAAATGCTTAGAGAGTATCTCAGACACGCTACACTCACAACACACACTTGCATGGGCCCAGTGTACAAAATGGTGACCCGCTAAACATCACTCACAGCACACATTCGCTGTACACAACATGTATAATCATGATTCGTTACAATGATGGATGAATGGATGTAGGGATGTATGTATGTATATATGTATGTATGTATGGATGGATGGATGGATGGATGGATGGATGAATGGATGGATCGATGGATCAACAATTGGATGCAAGAAGAGAAATAAAATACCTGGTCAAGGAGAGGGTGATAGGGGTTTTCACGGCCGTACTTGTTATATCTTCCAAAGCTCATCGTATATCCAGTGCCCGGTTTGGGTAGTCATAGGTCAAAGTGACCTGGGCTCCTGTGGTAACAGAAATAACATCTGACTTATGGCACTGGGCAAACTATGCTAAAGGCACGGGTTATCTCTACTACTATTGTTCCTTATCATATCATGCTATCTAGTACTCTCTCTACCAACTCTATTATCTTACGTATACTACTTTTACAGCTACAACCTCTGCTTCCATTACTATAACTTGTACTATCCTAAAAAGGTTTTAATGCTACAACCACTGATGATACATCTGATACTGCTGTGAATTTTCTCCCACTATTACCTCCAATAATTTTACCCCGTCAATCACCATTACTTACATCCTCCACTGCTTCAACCACTCTCTATTTACTATCACTACTACTATTATGCCAGGTAACTGAGACTTTAAAGGTGTACGTATTTGACTATAGAGAAGTGGTGAGCCAGTGTGCTAGAGGGAGGACAAGTAATGTTTCGTTACTAATGATTGTGTTTGTGGAAAATAAATTAGCTCACTTCGTCAGTTTGATTCATGCTTTTGCTATGCCCACCTCAATCTTACAATTCAGTTTATATATTATTTATATTTCAAAAATTGCTTGAACTTTTCTTAAAAACAAAACATATATATATATATATATATATATATATAATAAAATGAACATAAAAATGTTGGTAGCATAAAATAGCTTTCATTGAATCCCGTGACAATAATTTCGTATTTAAGTTTCACAGAATTTTTTTGCGTCAATGTGTACAACATGGTTTGGGAAGTTAACACTATCCCTACAGACAAAAAAATTATCACTGATTCACTCTGGCTGATAGGAAAGGAATAGGATCGAGTGGGCAAACGGTCTCATCGTGGACCACAGTAACACCTAAAGATATGGTTCTCGAAGAAATCAGACATAAGAAAAACAAGAAAAAAAAACCAAAAACTGTGCGGTATTGGCCACAGAGACAGTGGACAAACTGGGAAATGCTCGCCAAGGAGTGATGACATGGAGGGACATTAATATTTTGGCAAACAGGCCGTCAATATTCGTGCCACATTCGGCGTGTTTTTCACAAAAAACAATCTCACCAGATGGAACATGGAGAACAGCAAAGAATGCCACTTTTCTGAGGAAAATAGACTTTACAACAGTGTTCTGTCCGTTGAAAGAAGAGTCCCATAGGCACTGGCAAAACCAAAAACCAAAAACAACAACAACAACAACAACAAACGATGAACAGACCAAGAAGACACTGGTCTAAGTTCACGAACATCTGAACCAACATCCCCTGTAACTCCAGTAGGCAGACTACTGGGGGAAGCCGGCGATTGGGACTTAGCAGTGTGGTAGTGGCAGTAGTAGCAGTAGAAATTTTAGTTAGTCATGGCAATCAAGTATATAATAGAGCAGTTGTAGTGGCCATGGGTGTTGTTATTTTTCTGAGATACATATAGAGGTTGTGATGTAAAAGACATTACTGGCGTTTTATGGAAGGCGGAGAGACAAGATGGGGATAAACGAAAAAGAAAACAACCAAAAAAAGCAGATAGAAATATAACATTAACAGATAACTTACCAATGGGAGCAGTAATTGTTGTGAGCAGGACAAGTATGAGGCCTAACATGGTCAACGCAGTTTCAGTTGGTGCTGAAGTCAGATTGTCTATTACCACAGCAAGACGTAGCTGCTATCTGAGCGAACTCCTTTGCGACTGTGAGGCAATATGCGTATGTTTTCAAACAAGGTGTAAGATTACAGTAAAAATTGTGTTATTCATTCCCATGACGTAATGTTTATCCATCTATGTATGTATCTCGGTGTGTATGTATGTATGTATGTATGTATGTATGTATGTATGTATGTATGTATGTATGTATGTATGTATGTATGT
>JBCEWB010125874.1:0-11832 GCA_039654565.1 Peronia peronii | reverse complement strand
TTAGATACTTCGAAGAGGAAAAGGTAGATCTGGAATGGAAATCTTAATCTAGATTCCACACTTGCTATTTCATATGCTGCGGTTGTGTATTGTAGAAACCGTGATATCGAAATGGTAGATCGTCTCGTTTGTAATCAGATCCAGATTTAGACCAAGATTTACAGATATCTAGATCTACTTTTTATATTGTAGAATATTGAGCTTTGGCATTGAGCACCGTACATGAATTGTCTGTTGCAAGGGGCACTGCCTCTGTATACAGAATGCAGTCTAGATCTACACCATGTAGAATCTAGCTCTAAATAAATTCTAACATCATATTAGGTCTATAGATCTAGATCTACACAAGCAGATCTAGATTCTAAATCAGTATCATTGTGTATTACAAAGACATTACTACAATCCATTGATTGCGCAGAATCCCAAGCATACTACACAATCAGCTAATGCAACAAAACAAGATCTGTGAACTCATTTAGGTCACGATCAGTGTCCTGACCTGCAAGAGTGGCCAGCAGTTATGTCAATGACCATTACTTTACCTTGTAGACCTTGATCTAGATAAGGTTGAAGTTCATTGTTGATGGAGTCTGCACTTGACTTAGTGTCAATTTTTGCTGAAAGCTAGACCACTTGTTAATGTAGATTTAGATGAGAATGATTCTAGAGTTTCAGCATCGTTGAGGTCTTTTGACTAAGAGCCTACAATGTTAGGCAGCCGAATAAAAGGTACCCATTGGGTTGCAGTATTGGGACATAGATTGCATTTTTTATAGTCCAGAGCTGTGTTGTATCCATTCTGCAGCTCAGCCAGTCATACACAATCATAGACTGTCTTGGAAATAAATTTAATCTTAATAGTTTAAAAGGTAATTGCAGGTGAAAGTCATACAATGAACACCTGGGATAAATGTGGAGTAGTTATCAGCTGCAAAGGAATATAATGGCTGGGCCTAGATTAGTGTGTGTTTTAATGGCAAATCAGATAGCATATTTCATATGCTCAACTTTTCGTACCGCAAAGATTTGAAACTTTTGTCACTGAGGTAAATACTTAATTAAACCAAGGCTTTGGGGCCTTAACAGGACATATACAGGCCATTTTAGTTTGGCATTTTTCAGATTAGAGGTGGGCAACTCGTTTGCATTGGTAGCCTGTACAAGGCCTTTAGAGAACGTATGCTTTGGTGCTTCATTAACTTGCCCTCTCATAGCCGATGGTTTTGTATCAAGTGTAACAGTCCCTGAGCTGAGGATGGATTTAGTGAAGCAAGCAAACTGAACAAGCACAGCAAAGGGAATATGCTCTGACCCCACAGTGTTTTCCACCTTTATTTTTGTATCATAGCAGGTACACGCATTTTCCATTTACAAATGGCATAGTCATAAAATTTTTTTCGCTGAAATCTCCAGTATATGTTATGGATGCCTGTCTGTTAGCTTTGTGTTGGGTGTTTTTTTAACAATAACATCTTTGATACATCTGTTTCAGTCAAGAAAAACTCAGAATACTTGCTTGAGTGAAATTTGATTGCCTGACAAACCTACAGTAATTATGGCTCAGACAGAGTTGGAGGAAATGGTTAAACTAGCTAAGTTACATTTGCATTCAATGTTTGAATGTGTACACTTTGACTCTTTGAAGTGACACAAATATAGTTTAGCTTTTGGCTCACAATGAATGCATAAGTTTTTTTATCAGGGAGAGAAAAGAGGAAAACCAGCATGTTTCGTATGGTTGAAGAGAGTACCTGTTTGTTTTCTAACCATCTAGGGGTCTGAGTTTAGGACTGATAAGAAAGTGGTGGGTAGGTACTGTCAGTCTCATCAGTCTATTCATGCAGCTGATTATATTCTTTTTGCTTATCACATGAAAACTAATACACCTATTCAAATTGTCAATGACAGGTTGAAGTGAACGACAACTTTGGTCTAAAATTCTTCTCCGAGAGTGTGATGGAAGCAGAGAGGCAGATGGCTGATCCTGTCCTTCCTGCACTGCTTAAAAACTTGGGGCTGACAACATTGGTAGATCTGGTGGTGAAAGCAGGACTGGCACCCACACTCTCTGGAGCAGGTGTATATAGGTTTTGTTTTTGTTTTTTATTTTAATTTGTCACTGATTGCCCTGATAAGAACTATAGAGTGAAATATTTTGTCTAATCAATGCAATTATTTTTGTTGATAAAACTTTCTTGTTTTTGTGGGCTTTTTTCAGCTTGTTAAGGAAAATGGATGACCAATATGCAAATACTTTACACAGTCATGCAGTGTAGTTGTTATCATTGGACCTGAGTAGCAACCACCCTTTTATATCAAATCTGAATGGTGATAAGGTATGCTATTGTGTTTCCAGTAGGCATGAAAGCAATTTAAATCTCTTCTTGCTATTGTTGTCAGGACCATTTACAGTATTTGGACCTACCAACGAGGCTTTTGACAAATTGCCTGAGTGGGCCAAGATGGCAGTTATGAACAAAACCATCCTGACTCAGGTTCTGGAATATCATGTCCTTGCTAAAGTAGTGCCATCCACTGATTTGAAAGATGAGCTATTGGTGGATACAGTACTGAAGGGTCAGCAGCTCAGGATCAACATCTACACTAAGACCAGCAGCAATGCCGACCCTGTTGTAGGTTATTTCTCTCTCTAGCTGTCATTATCAAACCATTATAAAATTTAGTATTCTTCACCATTATATGTTGAAGAGTCTAATGTGCACTCATATTGGTGGAATAGGCAGAGTAAACCTGTGATTAGATCAAGGTTTTTCTGCATATTAACATAAAGCTTACAGTAAACAGGTGACCTAATTTTTCCTGACAAAACATTTATACAGAACCATGATTCTCGGTACGCTAACAGTAGTGTGGTTTATTGCAAATGCTTGGTAGCTATTTAGAACTGTCGCTTCTGTTATTAATAGTTAATGAAATCAGGCATGGATTTGCTTAAGGAGTACATGTCTGGTTTCATTATCCTGATGTTTGCCTCCTTGGTCTGGACAACAGAAGTGAAGAGAGAATTACGCATTTGCCCCGAAGTGTAGATTATTTCAGAGATCCTTTTTAATGAAAGCATGACATAAGTGATGGTTAGTAGTTAATAGTGATAAAGATGGTGTTTACCAAATGAAAGTAAAGGTAAATAATGAATGATACCTTTGCTACTCATATAGATCTTTTCAGCTTCAGACTCAACACTGCCATTGCAACGTCTTTGCTCTCATAAAACAGACTTTGAAACCTTGCTTTGTCATACCTGATTGCACTCTGATCAAGTAGTAATATAAGTTACACAAAGACATCATGGAAATATGATGGCTGGTACAGTGATCTTGAGTGTACACAAACCTAAAAGAATATAGTGTTGAGACAGCCAGAACAATAGTAAGAATTATGGAAGGTAATGGGCAGGACATGATCAGACTGAACAAACTGGATAATCAGAACAGTTTAGCTGGGGAAGATGAAGGAAGAAAGACAGAGATGGGAGGGACATAAAAGTTGTGTCTGTTGACGTAATTCATTATAACATTGTTATGAAAGATATTTATACAGTGGAACTCCGATATCACAAAATCGGATGTTACGAAATTTCGGTAATAAAGAAAATAATATGCAGTCCCATTTTATTTCTTAATTCTTTCTTGTAATAAAATCTCAGAATTTGCGAAATGCCAATCCTCCCGGTCTTGCTTGTAAAGAAATAATTTTCCCAGAAAGTGACGAGTAAAACCACATGGCGGCATGCCAAAGATGGTTGAACTGAGCGTGTGACCAGCTTTTTGTTTGTTCATCCACTTCGAACAAAGCCCGCCGGCTCTGATTAAACACTAATTGTAAAAGACGAGACAACGTTTGCGTGATACATATGCAATAGGCTAGGTGCAGGTAATACAGCCTGGGGTGGGGACGGTATTCCTTTGTCCATGCAGGTGAAAGTAAAGCTGTTTGGCCAGAGTGTGCCGAGTGGGGGAGACGAGGAGTAATCTTTACTAAGGAATGCTCTTTGATATCGCAGACAATGTCCTGGGGTGACCATCAATTAAACCACGTTTATTGCTTAACTTACATACTGCAGCACATAACTCTAGCTTTCAACGCAGAGTTAAACGTATCGTTCAATAGCCTACCAGTTTCAATATTTCATTGTTTTAAAAAAAGAAAAAAAATGTTACTGTTAGACATTTTTCTGTGCAAAAGGCATGCGCAGACTTTGTAAGGGGACGCCTATCAGGGGAAATAATTAATAGCAATGTTGAGTCAATGTATGGGTCGTCTCCATTGTTTTATGGTCTCTGTTGGATGTTAAGAAATTCTTATATTAGAAAAATAAAAACCCTGGTCCCTTCGATTTCTTAATATCCGAGTTCCACTCTATGTATTATGGATAACTAATGTAAGAAGAGTGAGGCTAAGTTATGCCTAGGTACAGTGCGGAAGCAGCTAAAGCCATCATGATATCCTCATACTTGTCTCTATAGATCACTGCCCAGTGTGCCCCCATTGACCTCAACCGAGTAGACCAAAAAGCCTCCAATGGTCTGGCTCATGTTCTTAACGCTGTGATGATCCCACCAGCTGGCAATATTGTAGAGGCTGTAGTTGCTTGCCCTACCTTTAAGACTCTTGTCACTGCTGTCAAAGCTGCCGGATTGGTGGAGGCTCTCAGTGGTAAGTGTATTTACAATTCTATCACTTTCAAAGCTCTAGAAAGAGAAGAATATTATTTTTTGTGAAGTGTAATTTTTAAAATCTGAATGAAATGACCTTTGATATCTGTTCTCTGCAATCCATTTTTTATATTTTTTTGTAACTTATTTTTAATCAATTCAGAAATGACATTATACAGTGAATTTTAGGCTGGTTGTTAATTATATATAGACATCTTTATTTCTTTGGTCATCATTTTTGCATTTGATTATTTGAGATATAAAGAACTGGATCCATTCAGTCCATATTAGCTCATTCAGTGGGATCAGTCACTGTGTGCATCCCGTATTTTGTTCACAATTCCCCAACAGCCAGTGTGAGCTGGTGGCCACATTATTAACTTCCTTGTCAAAAGAAATACTGGTTACGAAAATTTACCAAGGTAAAATGCAAATTGTGCTTTTGCCATTGAGAAAAAAAAAATTATTAATTAGCAATTGAGTCCAGAGGGGTCAATATAATTGTTTTATTGTGTTGTATTGCAAGGAATAAAATCTATTGTCGCTTCTTGTTCAGTTGATGGTATGTTATCAAATCATGTATGAATGCAAGCATGGATTGTGGCCCTCTTCTCTGATGAAGCAAGAATTTATTATATGCGGGGTAGGAATGGTAATGGTAATGGTGACAGGTTAGAAAATTCAGAAACAAATTGTTTGATAAAGGAAGATCTTGATCCAGTTTTTCAGTACTCAGACATTCTCAACTTTTACAGATACTATCATATCATAGCACTTTATTCTCTCAATATTTGGAATGTCCAAATCCTTTTTATACATAGTTTCTACAAATGAGAGAAAATTTGACAATCAAATGCAATGTTATGCCACTAGATGTGCGGTATTTTCGCCCATCATAGAAATATTCCATCAAAATCCTCCTGAAAAATCTCGTGCTGGATGAATTTAATATTTATAAAAGTTTTGAGAAATTTTGCGATTTGGACTGGAAATTGAAAGCTTGTAATTTGTGATGCTGTCTTCCTGACAGTTGAGTGGTACATAGATAAACATCTGCCATATCTACATTACTATAAATTTTTGTCAGGTGCTGGTCCGTTTACTCTCTTTGCTCCTACGGACAAGGCTTTTGCCAAACTTCCTCCTGGCACGTTGGAAAAGTTGTTGAAGAATATCACAGCTCTGCAAGGTAAGACTGCTTGCAGTTAATCCTTTTTCAGCTAATGTTAGTTCCTGGTTTGTTCCACATTTGAGCATTGTTGTTTGTTTGTATATTTTTAGCCTTTGTGACAGTACAGTTAGAGAAATGACAAATCATCATCCCAGAATTAAAATGTCCTAACTGCAGCTGTTTGATGTTGTCGATATGACAATTTAATTCTGGGGGCAATGAAATGTTTTGCAGTATTGCTAATGAATTGTGGTAGAAATCTCTGAATAACAAGACTATAATACTGTCTTTTTTAGCCTTTAATATACATTCGCAATTTACCACAATTGCTATTCTATTAACCTGGCATCTACGTTTTTACTTTGTAGCGCTGTCTTTTTTTTTTTTAGTGGTAAGAGTTAAATTGTAAAGGTATTCAAGTTCTGCTGCCTTGCAGTGAAGATTCAAGATCAGTAATTATGAGAAGCTTGTACTGACTGATGAAAAGATAAAACTTGTCATCTCGGCTGACGATGGTGAACGCTCATATATATGTATGTACTCACATGGTAGACAGTTATATATCCAGCAGTGAGGATTAGTTTCTTACAGATGTAAAGCAACTAAATGCCCTGTTCTTTTTGGTAGAAGATATGTCTTGCGACCAGGGCAAATGAGTCGGAAGTCGTGCTGGGCGTTGAAGATCTACGGCCGTTTTTGGTCGTTTTTTACTGCTTTCTAAGAAAGTATATTTTTTCTTTTCACAAAATGACACTATAATCTTTTTTAATCTGAACAAAGAAAAATTTTGGTATCATAGTGGGAAAATAGTAAAACAAAGTCAAAAATGGCTGTAACTTGAAATCATCCAGTGCCACTTCCAACTCGTTCGCCCTGGGCGCAAGACATATTGTCTTTCAAGTCTTTTCAAGAGTAGTCCATTATGTGATTGACAGTTGAGCTCTTCTCTGAACTGCTGTTTTCTTGCACTATTTCCAGAGGTCCTGAAGTACCATGTGACCAACCTGACCTACTGCAGCGCTGGCCTGGCTACTGGACTCTATCCCAAAATCACCACCCTGGATAACAAAGACGTCACTATTGATTTGTCTGGAGGTAAACACTTAATTCTGGGAGCTTGTCGTAAGTTTTTAATAAGTGAAATATTTTGAGGTCAGTCACATGACAGTGGTGTTTTTGCTCATGCACTGATTTGTGTACATGTGCTTGGTGTGGAAGGCAGCTCATGGGGAATGATTAGCACTGAGTCATGTCTAACACCATTTAAACAAACATGTGTGAGCAATGATTGCTTGGTCATGTGACCTATCTGAAATATCTCATTAAGTTTAGCAGGCAACATCACTGGGAATCACTGTGGTACTGAATTTTAACAAGTTGCAGTAAAATCAGTTGGTAGGACAAGACACTGTCTATTATTTTCTGTAGTTGTTTTCTTGTGTGGAGACATATGTGATTTCTTACCTTTCAGATTTATGTTTTGAAGTCCATCTTTGTGTGTACCATGTATGACACACCCAACTGTAGAGGGTTAAATCTAATTAAATACTGGGATATTTGACGACATGTTTTGGGTTACATTAATGAGACATTAGATGGATGATCCTTACACAAATGTGGAAAAGTTTGAGATTGTCGTCTTGGTCTATGTCTATGTCTTGTATCTCTCTTTTCCCAAAACAAATTTCAGCAGAGCTATTGAAACGGCAAAGCTATTTTTCCCAACCACCTGTATCTGACAGGGATCTACACATTGTACTATACTGTTTACTAGCAATCATTCCGCTGAAATGAGGCATCTTCAGCAGAGGAGATAAGTTATCATGAATAGCGCTGTTGTAGGTATCATTACAGAAGAGATGCTTATCTTGCACACCACTGTTGTAAGATAAGAGTGGTACTGTATACTATTGCCACCTTTTCTTTTTTCACTCCTAGGTGGTGTGAACGTCAATGATGCCAATGTGATCTACGCTGATGGCAGCGTCAGCAATGGTGTGATCCACGCTATTGACACAGTTCTCCTGCCCCCTGGTCTTCATCTGGGTGTGTAACAACCATAGGAACCTGGTCAACTGGAGAGATTGCTGCGTTTCCAATAGTTATATGGAACATGAATGCTCTGTGTGCCAAGTGATAAAAGGTTTTTGTCCTCACCTTTTTAGACCATTGTTGGGGAAAGGATGCAGTAATTGTTAAGTTGCTGAAAATAAATGTTAAACTTGGAACCATAGTGAATGAATAAAATACTCAGCATCTGCTCAGGTTGATGAAAAGCCAAATGGAAAGGCTTTTTTTTTTTCTTTTTGGCAAGACCCTATACACATTGAGAAGTATGTGATAAATGATTTAGGAATGATTATGGAAGGTTTGAAAGAGAATACAAAATTTTCACATCAGGAGTGCTTTCGTGTGTATGGAAGTACGAATGTGTACAGTGCCTTAATTGTTGACAGTTATGTTGAGTTTTCATAGTTCCCTGGTTAATCACATCTTGTTCTGTACTCAAATTTGAGGTGCTCGAATTTTTTACATCTTGCAGTTATTTTGAATATTAGACTTGTTCTGTTTGTTAAAATTAATGATTTTTTTAATAAATTTTTATTGTTTTTATGTGAAGCTTTATTTTCTTGTTGTCCAGTTGTTTTTGTGTGTGTATGTATGTGTGCTGTTGATATTTTTGATGGTTTTTTTTTTCGTCATGCCTTTTCATAGCCTTATGAGATTTCTGTATGACTATTTTTGTACCACTCTATTATTTAAATGCATGGTGCAGAATCATAACAGGAAAACAGCGCTGAAGAATAGGAAAGAGGGCAATTAACAATGAAGCACAAACATTCATGTGCTTCTCAACAGCATATTTTTTTTCTTATTATTATAGTCACAGTTCTTATTAACCTCTCGAACATTCATACGATAGACCATGGTATCCCAAAGATGAGGAAACAAAAAAGATCAATCCTGAGTTATGAAAATAATACATAAAATAACTTAACAGAATTTTCAAATTTTTCCCAGCACCTGTGGTCATTAGTCTGACTTGGTATTGACTTTGCATCAGAGAATGAATAGTGCACTGGTAGATCAAGGATGCTGAATTGCCTTCTATTGTCCATTGTCCATTGCAACCACTTTGTTTGCTGTTATTTGTGGGGTGAATCCTCTTGATTTTGGACCAACTGAGCCATAGAACAACAGTCATTTTTCTTACCAACTTTCCTGGCAATCTAGTGTGATTACAGACTGCTGGGCAAATTTATCATATCCTGTTCTTCATTTTGAATACCATCTGCATTACAGACTTTCTTGAGACTGACCGGTTTTCAGTAAATGTTTTAAAGGATGTTTTTCTCATCTCATTAAGTATGTTGGGAGCACACTGCATTTATCTCATACAGGGTTGGCCAGAATTCATGACTCGCTTATAATATTAGTTATATTTCTTAATATGTTTATTGTATTTTATGAGAATACGATTGCAGGCCTGTGTTACAGCAGAAGAAGATTTGGTTGACTATGAAATGGAAAACTAATTAAACAACTGCATTCATTAACTGTGTACATTTGTATGTTTAATAAGCATGTCGATAAATATAACTTACAAGTGAGTCATCCATTCTGGCCACCCTGTAGTAAAAGTTCTTTCCATGTCTTTCCCTTTATTTTCTCTCTAATGGAACTAGCATTGTCTTCTATCTTTCACTTGTACTTTGCTATCTTTCATTCTATATTCTTGCATTCCTTCTTGTCTTAACTTGCTAAAGCATAACTTATTGGATAGCCTGTCTATAGTTACATCCATAATGAAGAAATATGGAAGACAGATGAAATACTAGTTTTACTTTCCTTTCGACCATTAAATTTTCACAGCAAAGTAATATGAGACGCGACACGATGAAATCAGGCACTCATCAAACTCAGACGACTGGAGAAATCATGTGTTTCTCGGCAGTGAATGAATTTTTAACACATTTTTTTTTTCACAGACCCTTTCTCTATCAATCAAAAAATGCATTTCAGGGTTAAATTTGCTGAAATAGATTGAGTAAAAGTCTAAAAATTGTAAATTAGTGGCATGGCCTAATAAAGATTATGAAGGACTAAGAAAAGTGACCGGCCATTTTCTCACTAAATTCAGCTGCAACAACAGGTTACCCCCATAGTCTTTAATTGCTAATATTCTGACTTCTAGAACAACGTTTTTTTCACACACAGAAATAAAAATGAATAACCTACACAGTGATACCAATAATTCCATATGCTCAAAATTTGACAAGAGCCTGATTTCATTGTGTCGCATCTATTCTGAATGTACACACTGTCATCATTACAATGAGCAAACAACAGAGGTTATTGATAATAACTGAGAAGGGATCCATCACAAATAAATCGGTACATATACTAGCAAATCTTCTCACATCACCCTGATACCGGTTAACTTTCCAAAAGAGGAACTCAGTACCTGAACTTACATTACACTTGAACTTAAAGAGGCATCAGATTTCCCTCTGTTAAATTCAAACTAATTTAACAACTAATTTAACAAAGGCATTGCTGAATATCCTCAGCACTGCATGTTTTGAGAAATGACAATATGGGAACTGATGAAGACTAAATTATCAAATTGAATTGTTGTGCCAAGGCCGTTTTCATTACTACTTTATTAGTAATATTAGCTGAATTATTCAGGCTAAATATATATCGGGCATTACAAGTAAATAATTTCAAGAAAGAAGAGTATGGAGAAAGAGGAGAATCCCATTTGCACAACTGCACTGTGAGTTAGGGGGAAATAATTTAAAATACATTACCTAGTATTAAATCATCTGATTTAGTCTGTTGGTAGGCTTAGAAATAATCATCATCCATCAAAATTAAACATCTTCATGGTGGATTTGCTAAGATAGCTTTTCACAGCACAGAACAGTAGCTAAAGAAGGCACAATCTTCCTTTAAAGGTAAGTGAATGAATTAAAAACAGTGTGAGAGTAATTTGAGTATCGTAGTGGAGCAATGAAGTGATCAAAATAGACAGTCGGAATAAACCAAAGCCCCTGCAAACCATAAGCCTACGAGTCTGTAGACTGCCATTGAAAGGGAGTGAAATATTGCTTTACCCTGGTCTTAAGACAGTAGAATATTAGCTTGTGTTTGCCTCAACAAACTCCAGTTCTACCACTTCATGAGCTCATAAGGCCATGCCCAGATTTTACTGTGATATATATAAATTTTTCCACTCCTTGTCAAATTATACAAATGGGCAAATCTGGTTTTGGTCTCAGGATATTAATCGGATTCGAGAAAAGAAATATTCCTTTGACCTTATGTTTTCAAGAGAAAAAGCATTTGGTTTTCATAAGATTATTCTTATATACATTTTTTTAAAAATTGTGTAAGTTTTAGAAGCACACGTACTTTTCTCAGTTGAAAGCCGAGGTCACATTTTTTATTACTGTATTATATTTATAAAGTCTACATTTATTTTTCAAGGTAATAGCGTTTGTCAAGAGAACGGGAATGAAAATGCAGGAAATTCTCTGCAAAGCATGGAAAAAACTGGGCACTTGAAAGATGTATGTAAGCCTAATTTCCATAGATATTTGAGAGACCGACACAAAATCATGTGCGAAATTTTACTTAAAGACAGAACCACAGCAAACTTTGAAAATTCTGATTTATTTGTTGTGTTTTGTTGTTCTCGTTGTTGTATTAGTAGACTATTCTATAAGGAGACAAGAGCACATACACACAGAATTACATAGAGAACTATTATTATTCAGAAAACTCAATTTCTAATGATTTCAATGAAACTCGAAACTTGACACTAGACAACTGAATCCCTTCTGGCGCCCGGAGTGTAAAGGTAGGTTCTCTGCTCCCACCTGCAGACGGGGGACGCAGTGGCTCTGTGGTTTGGCGTCTGCTCACGGAGAAAACGGGCCGGGATCGACTCACGGGTCCTGCATCGAGGGATGGAAGGAC
>JBCEWB010125863.1:0-11376 GCA_039654565.1 Peronia peronii | reverse complement strand
GACGGTTCTCCCGATATGGCACAGCCCCCCCGGGGGCACGCCGAAAGGGACCGAAACATCAAAACCAAACCAAACCAGGTTACTCGATGCTCTAGTGTGCATAGCAGCGTAGTGGCTGTCATTTTTTTGTCCATGGCAAGCCGGTGCCCAAGGCCTAGACGAGTCCTGTCGTAACGTCAATGTTACGTGCGCATGTACTCGTGCACGACAGGGCTGGATACAGCGTGCATGTGAATGATATGTGTTTGTCAGAGCGCGCTATATTGAGTTTGGTTATAGACATGAAGGTCTTTACTTTTTTAAAAAATTATTTTTACATTGTACTAACTTTAACCTACGTTCCTGAATACATACAGCGTATCAAATCAAACATCATCGGGAAGATGAATGGGTACGGTTACGTGTTTCACTACGTATAGCTCTTTCACTTCCACCAAATTATGGCGCCCTAATTTACCCCAAACCTTTGACCCACGCCAGTCAAGCGTCAGATCGACGCCACTGCCGCTACGAACTGAACCCCATAGCCCACGCCGACCTACTTTCCACAACGAGACAAAAGAGAAAGGAGGCAAAGAGAGAAAAGAGTGGGGGAAGTGGTTTGGTGGGGGGGGTGGTGCCCAAAGAAAAAGGGAGCCCTGTAAGCACGGGAGTGTACGCTAGGCTAGGGCGGCCGTCAATGACTGAATGGAATAGAACAGTCGCGGCGGTGGCGCGCAGGGCCGCGTGGTGGGGCCAGCGCGGAAGTGGCATGGTTCTTTTCATAGCGCGATGCCGTTCGACTGAACCGTTGGTGTGGCGCGGAGCTAGACCCTAGATCTATGTCCTAGAATGTGGCGCTAGCTATAAATATAGACTATACTTTTTTTTTTTTGGTTAACCTGACCACAAAAATGTTTCGATGATTTGTTTCAATGCTCTTAAAGTGGCCTAAACTTGCTTGTGGATTTCAACGGATAGTATTTATCTTATTTATGATTGATTGGACGTCATTCTAACTGCAGTGTCCGTATATGTGAGGTTTCTATTGTATGCGTGCGCTACGTCTACAGCTGCAAGTAAAGCACCAAAAGGCCGTCATAAGGTACCAATGAGTGTTCCTCATTTGCCTATCCCACCGACCACGCACCTGTTCTACCTAGCATGACCTTACAATCAGACAAGTGGCCACAGGAAGGTCTTTGCTGACTCGCCCTTTCCTCCGTTCCCTCCCCTCCACCCTCTCACACCGCCTTTCCCCTGTTTCCCCTGTCTTCCCGCCTCCTCCACCACTCCTCTGCCTCGCGCCCTCAAAACTCTCAGTTCCCTTTTTCTTTGTGTCCCCCTTCCCCTGACTGTTTATGATTTGGCGGCGCATGTGTAGCGTTCCTGGCGGAGGGAGGGAAAATCTTTGTCCGAGCTCCCCTCCGAGTGACGGAAAGGCGTGCAGCAACACGCACTACACGGTCCAGTGCGGGCGTCGATCCCCGCTATTCCGACTGCTAGTGCTACTAGACTACTGGGCTAATGGCGGGTCTGCCAGGGGAGGACTTGGAGTATCAGTTGGTATAGTTGTGAGGGTGGCAGTACTGTTCTATAAATAGATACAGCCAGCCGTAGATCACAATCATTGCAAGCCTACTTATAAAATAATAAAATACCAAAGAAGTTATATTGTTTATTATACAGGCCTACTTGTGACAGGATTTTAAAATTAGTATGAAGTGTTTTAATTAAAAAATGCGACACATGTAGGATTTTCCGCGAAAAGTCGCGTAGTTCTTCTTGGATTTTTGTTTTTCCAGATAAATTTTGTGCCATTTTTCAGTAATTGGGATTTACATGAATTAAAATACAGAGCATTCAGGCTTTTTTTTTTCCCCAGTCAACCAGTAACTACGCAGTAGGTTAAATTTTGAAAAGATCTGCCGAAAAAAAATAAAAAAGATAAAATTACAGTTATCAGTGGTAGCTTCTCTGATCATGGAAAGTTTATAGTAATTCAGTGACCTTAATGATATTGAGAGGTACAGCCACAGATGCTCCTAGTTTGTGTTTGCGACGTCATTCAGAATAATGATTTTTATATGACAAGTTATAACGATGGATAGTTAACTGCACAGGCCTATCAACAATGCTCAGCTTCCCAGAATAAATAGTTTACAATGATAACTACTTGCTCAAGTGAGATTGTACAAACTGACGTACCAGGTGGCGTGGTTCATTTATTTACATTGACCCGGCGGAATATAGGTTTGCTCAGGAGTCCTTGCGAATTTGTCCACAACATTCTAGAAAGCCATGTCTGAGGTCTGAGACAGAAGCACGAGGCAGAAAACTGCTACGTATTTTTATGTGGTTGCCGCTATGATATTGCTGCTATCGGTATTAGTGTTGGACTTGGATCCAGTTTCATCTGTATCTCCAGCAGTCTGAAGACGAATCTTCCAACTCCCAGGAGTACATAATATACACGGGATCTCAAAGAATGTGTACGTATAAAATATATCTTTTTTTTTTATATACATGCATTTTTTAACAAGGCAAGTTTTCTAATCATCTTTCATTTTGTCGATGTCAATTTCGTTATATACGTATAGGCCTACATGAATTTCTGTACTTTTCATCAGAAGTATACGCTATCGATAAAAAGTAGAATCCTAGTTTGAAAATTCTTGTAATAATGCGTGCACATTTGCCATAGATATAACAGTTATGATAATTTGATTATTATGGATTTGTGCATATATTGTATTTGTCTCTCTTCATCTTTCTTTTTCATACCCCATCATAAATCTGTTAGATCTACCTATTTAAATTTGTCCAGTTGAAACTGAATAGTATCTCACATTTATTCTTAGTCAAAAGGGCTGGATCTAGATTTAAATCTACTTGTCTTACTGTTTCTCCCTTTAAGGTAACCTTGCAGATATCTCGAACTGAGCATATCTAGACCCTTCTCTTATTAGAATAATAGAGTAGTCACTAATCATCGATCTCTTTGGCCTCTGTTGCAATCAAATATATCGCCCTCTACCGAAAACTTTGTATAAGAAAATCATAGACATAAACGTTTTTGGAAATGCAAGCCGATATTAGAAGTCATTGCTTTTGCTCAAAAGAGTGTCTAGAAGGTGTTCCTGATCACTCTGTGTTTTGCCCAAATGGCGAATTAGTATGCAATGTTCTCTACTCGCGTCTATCCTCCTCAAGGAATCGAATGTTTTGCTCATGTACTCGTTTGTTTTTAATTGTTCAACTGATAATCAAATGTGCCCCTGCTTGGCATCGTTCATATACTGAAACAGACGGCTAGCTATCGGTGTGAATATGATTTGACCAAAATCAGGACAAAGTTTCTAAGCGATGAAAAAATTCGAGGCTGCCAGGCATGCCCGTAAAAATGCACAGTGTATGCACTCTCCATCAGCAGTTTGAAATGGTCTCCGTGTCGCTGAGGAAGGCGTCTCCTGTGACGATGTCCTTTACATCTAGCAAAGAAATACCGCAGGCGCCTGAAAAGTAATAATAATAGAGAGTATTTATATAGCGCTTATCCCCGTACTGTACAGGCTCTAATCTGTGAGTGTGTGTGCAATCTGTGAGCTTGTGCTTTGTAACATCATACCGGCTCTAAGTTTGCAGTTACAGGCTCTAAGCGCTTTACAATCTATTATATACTGAGAAAAGATTTGCAAATCTTTACGGAAACACCCTATCTTTCAGAGGGAAAGAACATAAATTTAGTTAAATTCATATAAAATGCAAATTTTGTATCAGAAAAGACAAAATTCCATTCTGTCCAGCTCTTTATTGATAATTGCTAGCCATTCTGTATTTGACGTCTCCGATTCTGAATGTGAATTCTCTTACTGTATCATAAATGTAAGCTTACTAGAGTTACCAACTAGACTGACGTCAGAGCTCGGAACCTTCAGATTTCTAAACCAGAGGGGCAAACATGGTATACTCCATGGTTACAATTTGCCTTTCAGTCTCCAGGGGGATGGTTATCTCAGCGAAATATACTCCATGCAGATAGCTCAGAACTGATTTGTCTTATGATTGTAATTATATCGGTCATGTGATCATTTGAGTGGCAATGTATGACAATGTACAATATAATGACTTGAACACACAAACACACACATGTTCATATATATATTACACATTGAAATAGAACAGAATGAAGTAAAGATTAAATCAGAGAAAAACAAAATTTCGCAAAGAAAAAAAAATAGAAATAAAAAGAAAGAAATAAAGAGCAGACCAATACAAACACAACCCAAAATAAGCAAACAAACAAACGAAAGACATGTATATACACACGCAAATAAACAAACAATTCATTCAGAGAACCAGGCATTGCTTATAATATGTCTTCATTACTGCCCTTGGTAATGAGGAATAAAATTTTATAAAAAATTTTGGAAAAAAGTGTTTGGGGCGTGAAGAGGCTGCCCTATACATAACTTCAACGAACAATATCTGCAATACAATGGCAGCTAAAGTTTCATAAGAAATGAGATAGATTCAGAGATGTAATTAAAATCACTTTCAGTCCTGTTTCATATTAGAACTATAAGATCCAGTTAACCATCATTGATACAAAATAGAGCAAGTCAAGAAAAGGCCTATTTGCATTGATAGAGATGCTATTCTTCCGCTATTTAGCGGATTTTCGCTATCGACCATGTGTACTCAAATGGCATTACTTATCTATGAAGGATAAACGGTTCAAACAGATATTTTTCCCCCAGCTTGGGGGGGTGGGGGGTGAGGAGGCTGCGTAATGATTTCTCCCTTTTTAGAAATCTTGAAATGGCATCTCTGCGTGTGATATATAATATTATGTTTAAGCCAGACTCAATTTGTTCTTTTCTTGTCTTCTTCTTTTGTCGTGTGGACATTTAAATATCTGCCGCAAATAGAGATATGGCCCGTTATATATATTATTATAATAACAGACAGAACCAAACAGTATTCTGCTTCGTGTGTAATTTATTTAATAAAGGCGCTTAAATGCTCATCATCAGAATTATCTTGAACCACTGTAGGCAAGACTAAAACAGGGAAACATCATAGCGTTTATGTATCTAGATGCGGGAGATCGGAAGTTGATGAATACATGTGCAGTCAATACCCACGATGGTTTTGTTCGATTGTTTAATACTACGAAACAGCGTAAGCAATCAACAAGCAACAGCAATAACGAATTTAAAAAAAAACTAACAAAAACAAATAAACAAACAAAAAACAACAGCAAGCAAAGCCAACAACTTAACAGAAAATGAACAATTTAAAAGGGCAAATAAAACACATAACCCTCCCCCCTCCAGTAAATAAATATAAAATAAAATAAGATAAAAATTTTAATAATTTGGAGACGTTTTTATAAGTACATGCAACTGTCGTCCATTGACTGATGTAAATAGAGCAAGATCCTAGTGACGCTCTCAGTCTCTGTCCAAAGTGCGATCCGGATAACGAATTTGCGAAAGCATGAAGATGGTCTGCGAGAGTTGAGATAATAGGTGTGATCTTGGGAAATAAGGACCCGCTGTCGTAATTAGTGCGTTGCCTTGGCAACAAGACAAGGGTATCAGATTTTGATGAATATAAATATATCCACTGGTATATGTCACAAGCACTGACCTACAATTATAGTATGTAAATACCACAAACCTCAATTTTCCCCGTTATTTTTCTTGTTCATGACATTTAATAAGCAAAAAGATCGACAAGACCAGCTTTATATAATGAATCTCATTACAGATTTAACTGTACATTTAGATGTACTTATTTATTCTCTCAACTCACTTAAAACGACATGGTCATTATTCGGTTTATTATTTACTCTTACCAAGGACATCTGAGCAATAGAGATAACAGAAGCAAGTAAAACTAGAATCTAATTGTAAATATTCACGTACGCAGTGTTGTAGAAACAAAATAAAAAATCAAAAACATACACTCTCAAAGCCGTGAAAGCCAGGGAAATTTAAATCCTATCTCCAGTCACAAATCAAGCTTATTACTCGGGTACATCGAACAGAGTGGTGCATTTTTTTGGGTTACTATATTATTTATAGCGTGTGGATAAAGTGTTTTTATTTATTTATGTATGTATTTATTTTTCTATTTATTAATTTATTAATTATCTTATGCATGTAGAGATTCGCTTCTAATAAAGTAGGATTATCTTGGCTTAAAGTGCCTATCCACTTTGGCGAGAAACGAATTTTGTGAAATATTGCCCTGATCAGCGGCATCTAGCTCTGCCTACTCTTCATCCGGTCATACCCGCCAATGGCTCTTCAACGTACGTATCGTGCACACAGGACGTCCGAAATATATTTGCCCTTATTCGAGAAGACAATTCGGCGGGCTTCCATACCCAAGAAGCCAGGAGATGGCTGAGTTCATTGAAAAAAAAAAAAAAAGCAAGCAGGTTCTAATTTTTTCCATGACCCATAGGATTCAAACCCGCAATACATTTCACATTGTCCCCGAGAGGTAGATACCTAACCGCCCCCCCCTTCCCATAACAATGTGGTTCTCTTAATACAAATTATTTTGTTGCGCACATTGAAATAGTTTCTGGATGTTGCACTGAAAAAAGTACATTTAAATTTAAATGTGTGTATCAAATAGTGGTTGTAAGGAGAGAAACTAGCCTTGGAAGGAAAGCGAACACATGTGAGAAAAACTTTTTTTTAAATACTCGTGACAACTTTCCAAAATGCGCTTTCGAGGTGGTACAAACCACATTCATGTCTTCGATGTTGCTTGACTGCTAGGAAGCGTTCACAGAAATATTGTAGGCTAAATGTATTGTTACTTCTACTAGCAAACTTTTATACAGGTCAGGTGACAGGATTTCTGTAGCTGCATTTAGAAAAAAAAATAAGAATCGATTAATTAATTATGGTTCCATTTTGCTTTATGAAAGTTTGATGAATGAACAAAGTCGTAGTTTGATTCGGAAGGCTTTTTTTAAGAGGGAGGGGTGAGGACTACAAATTACTAATTACTGTCACTCAGATTTAATATTGTGTATGTAGATATTTTATCTTGTGTGTTTTGTCTCTTGGAACATATTATGGTATAACTTTTGGCACGGTACATCCGTTGGAAATGAACTTCAATAACAAATTTTGACTTACAAAGTGCATGAATTTAGATTTTCTTCTACATATCATAATCATTTGCTTTGGCGGAACTAAACAATAGGACTGTCATTATCGCCCGTTTTCGCTGTCATAAATAAATAAATAAAAAAAAAAACAATAACATTATATTACATATTTGTGGATCTAACACAGTATATTTGACTGTTTCTTTTGGATTTAATGCAATCACAGTTATAGATTTACATATTTTTCCCATTCACCGGCTTGTATGGTAATCTATGTCTTAATTCCAGCGTCTGCATTATATTATTAGTTCTGACTTTTCTCACTCTTTCTCATTAAGCCTGTAAGTGTCAGTAGAAAATTTCAGAGTGTCACAATCTCTATGAAGTCACTAAAATTCATGCTTAAGAAATGACATTTTGTATTTTAGTGATACAGTTCAAGTACCATGTTATTCCAATGTGTGCTGTTGAAAGAAAATTCCAAATAAAAAAATGTACTGTTGGAAGAGAATTCCAGTGCGAAGACATATGGGTCAATCTTTGATCAGATCGCTTGCTTGACATTTCTAAGATTAGGAATCTTGACACTTCTAGGGTTGAGAAGCTAAAACATAATTTGCTGGCTCACAGTATACTATTACTATACAGAAATAGACAGAAAGCAATGTATTTTCTCTCAAAGTTTGACTGATACTTTGTTTGGATTTCTCAGAATACGTTTCTAGTCGTGTTCCCGTGTTTCAGGCATTATTGTTAGATTTCATAAGATCGAAACGAATTATGATCGCTTCGCTTAAGATGATACGTTTTTCAGATTTCTCGACTTTGCCGCCCTCGAGATCATGAAAATTTGAGCACACAGTAATACATTCTGTTGAGTCCTTCCTGGCTGCCAATGACAATGTCTGGAACAGCATAAACTATGTGCAGGATGAAATTCATAGAAATTTCATTTCCTTTTCTCGAGAAAAGACATAATTTCGCATATTAAAGTGATGCTTAGATTAACCAAAATGCTTTTTTTTTTTTTTTTGCTCGATATACCTTGGCTATAATTTCTTTTTTGCTCTTTCCGTTTGGTGTTGTTATCGTACAACGTAATAATAATTGTAATTGTTTAACTTCTGCTCTTTATTGTAGTTGTTTTTTCTATTACTATTGGTATTATTATTAGTATTATTATTGTTGTTTCATCAATTTTAGTTGACACTTTAGTCATTTGGTGTTCTTAAGCACAAAAGTACTGATCTAATTATGCAAGAGTTTCAGACATACCCATTAAATTGATAATGACTCTAGATATTTGAAAACCAACGGCCCGACCTGTCAGATCAGTGTGTTGTAAATGTTTATTCTCAACAGAAACAAATTTATCACCAATTTATGACATATCAGTAAGTAAACACGCAACTGAATCAACAGTTCGCTGACAGAAATTTAAATATGCTAGTCTTCATCACAGCCGTTCCCGATAGTTAAGAACTACAAGGTGTTAACTAATGTCCACCATCACATCACACTTAAAAAGGGAACCATTAAGAAAGCTGGGTTTTTTTTGTCCGTTTGGATTGTCTATTTTTCTGCACATATGGTTTGTGTAGTACTAGATACTGCGCATCAAATTGCCACCATTACTGGACCCTCATAGTAAGATCTAGTGTGTGTAAATAAATCGAGTGACAACTGGATTGATGGAAATAAAATAAAAATTAAAAAAAAAAATGAACGAAAGAAGTGAAACGTCACTACTGCCCGTACCGCAATATATTGATTTAATCTTAGTAATTTGACCATATCAAAAAGGCGCCATTATGTTGTAAATGCATGCAGGGCAATATGATAATATCAGTTGGAATTCATTTAAAGCCTCCATAGTTCCTGCTCTACGGAGTAGCTGAAAACATTGTTGCTGGCATTCTCAAAATCGGGACAAAACTATATCTAGTTTTAATTTAAAAAGACAATGTTGTGTTCGTTTAGGCCTATAGATTATTACCCCCAAGCAAAGTTAAAACATGTTCTTAGTCTGTCTAGCCATCTATTTGGTATTGTGTTTAAGACATACAGTGAATGTAACTGACTTGTCTGATTAATTTTGACATAAAAAGTGGATTCATATTCAGTGCACACATTAAAATATATTTCAACTGGGTTCACGAATTTCACTCCAAACCGACTTTCTAAGCTAGACGGAAATCTTGTAATTTTATTTTCTCTCGTAATCTCTCTTCTCCACCCCCACCACACACACAGACACACACGCACCTCCCACTGTTCCACCTGTTCCCATCTGGCGTCATCTGGAGACCCAAACTTTGAGCACTTCAGTGATAAAGGTGGCATGGGAACAATGGGTTCGGCTGCCCGACGTTGTCTGTAATCACGTCACTTGTCTCCTCTTGTTTAAACTGAAGCGACTGTTGTTGGGTTTCCTCAACAGCCCCATCCCTTTGCTCTCCTCCCCAATCTTACCCGCCATTTTGATTCATGGACAGACCTACACCGTTAGTCCCTATTTTGTGATTTCAAAGTCTTGACATTGAACATTCCACATTTTAGTGTGATTTTCCTTCAGTGATATTAGCTTCACAATACTGGATTTATTCAGCTTCAGCGGAAGTCACTTCTCCCAAATGACTTCGTTAGTAGTGAATGTGTTGACCGATCTTTGAAATGTTTCATTTGCCATGGATAAGTCTTATGAACTATACATTAATCCAGTAGTATTTAGGCACAAAGGACATGAGTTTGAAACAGACAAACAAATAAAAAAGCTTTGCAGTGATTCCCAAAGGCATTAATTTACTCTTTCAAAGTTTATTGTTCACCATGTGTTAGGTGTAATAAATGCATTCTGAGAATTATTTATTGAAACTGAAAATTTATAGTCGATTTCTCTGCAATGGCCAGGAGAGCAAAGGTACTAGATATCGACTTGCTATGTGGTTGGGAACAATGTGGCATGGGCAAAAAACAAACACAACCAAGAAAAGATGGTATGATATGCCGAGGACAGTCTTAATTGGAAACTGCCTTTTTTTTTTTTTTCTAAAAGTACTTTGTGGCCTTTCAAACATAAAAGTAGGATTGTCACGACTTTTAATGCCTGGGAAATTCAATCAGAAGAGTTTTTTAAATTAATGTTTGAAGAAATGTTTGATTTCTCGGAAATTTTGCCTTAGCAACGGCGTTTCCCCCTACTCTTCATTCGATGTTTAACTGCCAATGACTTCTCAGTGTATGTAGCAGATACACAGAGCCGCAGAAATATTTTAGCTGTTGTCCGAGAAGGTTAGACGGTGGTCCTCCCTTTCCAACAAGCCAGGATACCGTCGAGCCACGAAGGAAAGAAAAACAAATGTTCTAATCTTTCTGTCTTCCGATAATATTCGAAGCCGGGACATTTGCTTTTCACCAATAGGCAGACGCCTAACCTAGTACATGTACCTCACGACGACGGTGACCCCTAGCTGCGGCGTAATAGTACTGACAATTTCTAGCATGAGACCTGAGCGCCAGCAAGAAAGAACACGTGTTCCTGTATGAAGTGGTCACTTCATGACCTTTCCCAGCACCTTCTTCCTTTCTCCCCCCCCCCCTTCCCCTCCTTTCCGCACTCATATAAAGTGTACTAACTCAGCGAAAGCCGTGCCTCCCCCCCCCCCCTCCCGCTCTCACTCCCGCCTGCTTCCGGACTCCGTTAATTATGGTGAACCATAGAATTGTTGCAACATGAGTAACCAATCTACCACTCATCTTTTACCCTCAGAAAAAACTGCTGGCAGGACTACGTTCCGGTTCCAAGCAAATGTTTCAGCTCCAGCTGGCATTATAGACTTGTACTCATTCATCACACACGTGACGTGTATTGTATGACTGGTGGGAAACCTGAGGTTTTGTTTGTGTTTCTGTGTGGGTGTGTGTGTATTTGCATGTGTATGTGTGTGTTTGTAGGGCGTGACATGCGAGGTACTTTGGTTGATACTCAACCAACACTAACATACCAATATATTATGCGTGTGTGTTAATGTGTTGAGCACTGGGCCTTAGTCCACAGTGGTAAATGGACTATAAAAAAAGATCTAAGTGAAGCCGTGTGGCCTGAGGGGACGCAGTGGCTCTGTGGTTTGGCGTCTGCTCACGGAGAAAACGGGCAGGGATCGACTCGCGGGTCCTGCATCCGGGGATGGAAGGACACGAAGATCAAGCCTGCATTTTTTCAGTGACTCAACAGTCTCCTTGTCCTGGGTATTTAAGCC
>JBCEWB010125852.1:0-11376 GCA_039654565.1 Peronia peronii | reverse complement strand
AACAGCAATTGTAGTAGTAACAATAGTCAAGTAGGAGGAGGAGGAGGAAGAGAAAAAGAAATGCCACTCGTAAATGACACACATAAACATTTGTTCAGTGTGTTTGGCTTCAGATCTTTCTGATACCTGTTTATTTACATCATTACAACCATTTATTCTCTGATGTCCGATGTACAGGATTTGCCATAGTTTGTTGCTACCGGCCGGGCGTGTCCACAAAGTATGAAAATCACAGCCTGGCTTTCAGAGTACGAATGCCAGATTGTAGTCATCTGATTTAAAAGTCCAATCTAGATAAGATGAAATATAATATGATAAGTTGAGATTAGATAAGACAAGATATATAAAATAAAATAAAATAAAATAGTCTTTATTTGTCCTCAAACGAACTTTCATTCACAGTTGATAAGACCTAGTGTACATGCATTTTGCATTCATGTTCATATACATATAGACCAATATATCACTTATCACGAAAAGCATAGAACAAGGCAGACTTAAAGAAACGCATGCGACTCGATAAGTATAAAAAATTATCGTGGAGGACAGAAATGAATCTCTTTGACGCTCTAGATTAGTTCTTACTTGCAACAAACGACTATTTCTTTCAGAATACTTCAAATGATGATAAAGCTGGTGCACAGATTCTTCCCGAAATATCTTTGGTTTGGATCTACATGCCTCCTGGTATGGGGAGTCGATGTAACCACTATTTGCCTTAACATGTTATAAATATAATACGTAAATGCCCTATAACGAAACATATAGTGTGCAGTAATTATCTTAGGTACTCGATTCTATTCTGTTAGTCTCTGTGGATAAAATTCCAAATGAGAAATGTAATAATTTTTGCAGAGTCTGAAAGTCTCAAGGATGAGATCTGCTACTGCTGCCTGGACAGTACTAGCATCTTAACTCTACCCAGCTTGAATAACAACAATGGATCTTTCGTTAGAAACTAGATTCGATAGTTCTCCAATATCAGAATATTTTTATTTCATGCAACTTTGTCAAGCTTTACTTCCAGTGTCCTAAAATGGCTCAATTAACCTTAACTTCTGATCTATCGTCTCACCTGATCTTCACCAGAAATGGTTTGCTGGCTTCTTTGGTGCTTAGACATGAATGTTAGAACAAACCACGGCATTGCTGGTCTTTGATGGGAAATTGCTGGAAGCATCTGTTCACCATGTGTTCGCAAACAGGGAGAGTTTCATAGACAAGTACAGTAATGTGGGATAATGGGCTATGTGCATGCACAATGCCTAAGAGTGGTGGATGAGCATTTGTTCAGCCAGCAAAGTTACTCCTTTTGCCAAGTATAAGAGGTATATTACAAACATTGTAAAGAAAGAAAGAATCACTTTTTCTCTTGTTATTTGAAACATATGCGGAAAAAATATGGCAAAACAATACCAAAATGAGAAAAAAAAAACATGTTCATCAAATCGTGAATTTTTCAGCATCTTCCGTTAATTATGTTTCAAATAACAAGAGAAAAGGGCAATTTTTGCCCTTATTTACATTGCTTACGTTATACAGCGTGTATAATATGGCAAAGGGAAGTAATTTGGTTGACGGTCAAAAATGGCTCATTAAGATTACTGTACGGTATCGCCTTCAGATAACCTGAAGTTCTGAACTAGACCTCGACCTTGCCGTCACACTGTAACATCGAACTGTCACCCTCGGCACCAAGGCAGATGGTCTAGATCTACGTTTCCTCCACACAGAATGACTCCAATGTTCTTCATATCAGGATCCATGGATCGGAGTTTCTCAGAGAAAGCCGCAGCCACCGACATCCCAGCCGTAGCTTCTATCATCAGCTGTGGAAAGCAGTGATATGGACAAATTAACATTTCATGGTCAGAATAGTTTACTCCCAGTCTGGCCGAAATTTTTTTTCCACATGGAAACAAAGAGCGGTATCAGAAACAAACAGGGAAAAAAGATGAATGGAAAGAGAAAGAGAGAAAGAAGGACTAAAATTAGAAGGGATGACAAGGAGAACGAGAAAAAGAATGGAAGAAAGATGAGCAAAAGAAAAATAGAGACAGAGAAAATGAGGAAAAAAGAGAGAGAGACAGCGTAGGCGTGAAAAAGAGTGAGAGAAGGTAAGAGAAGTAGCAATTACCATTGACCAAATACTCAACTTCATATTAAACAACCGTTTAAACAGATACCGAGCATATGGCCAAATGATCGCTACAAACGTTGTTGTTTTACACGTTTGAAATACTGTTGTTGTTCATGTTCATGTTGTTCATATACACACGTTCAGATGTGAATCAAGGCTGGCACAGCAGTTTCGGCCAAAGGCCCAACACAGGCAACAACAAACTTGTATGTTGCCCTCAGCCAACATCTGATGTTAACTTTAGAGAGATTTTTTTTTCAGCTACAGTACTTCTGTGCTGAAATATTCACACTCAAAATTAACCCTTGTGATCCCATGGTCAGTAAAATCAATTTTTCCTTAATGATTCTTCTTTTATCGGTTAATGAGTGATTAATTTCAGGTGTTATTGATGCTTTTAATTACATTTGCTTTCAAATGGATGAGTGTCACCAGTTACACTGGTCGAGGCAGGCCACTGTCGGTCGGTGTCGACCATAAATAAATGCGTCCTAATAAGGTAATCCCTCTATCTGTCCCAGCGATGTGTTTGGGACAGTATCTTGAGTGGTTAGCAAGGCCAGTGCAAGAG
The DNA here is from genome assembly GCA_039654565.1 of Peronia peronii. NCBI lineage: Eukaryota > Metazoa > Mollusca > Gastropoda > Systellommatophora > Onchidiidae > Peronia > Peronia peronii. The sequence continues at coordinate 8,665 of JBCEWB010125852.1, read as the reverse complement.
AGGCAGTCTCTACCGTACGTAGGCAATGCTCGTTAATGTCTGTACATATCATACGTTGTCCCTGGATTTGGATGATGGAGAAGCGAAAATCCAGCAGAAGGGCAAAAGAAGATCAAGAAACCCGACAGCATTAGTACTAACAGCAAAAGCAGCGACCATGGCCTGAATAAACAAAAAAATAGTCACTAATATAAAAAAAAAAAAAACCATTCATGATAATCATGATAATAGTAGTACTTGACGTAGTAGTAATTCAGTACCAGTGTCGCAAGAACAACAAAATCTGAGCATTTCTAAAAGGAGCAGTCTCGAAGTCTGTGTAATAATCTTTATGCATGACAAGTCAAAAGTCGAAATTGTTGTCTGGGGTCACTGGTTTGTTGAATGTGTAGGATAGTTGTCCGCGAATGTGTATAGAATGGACTTGAGTCTACAGGAGTGTATAGGGCCTGCTGTCGACACGGACGTCCTTCCTGATCTTCGTCCGCGAAGCCAAATATAGGAAAAGCTTATTTATTATTATTATTATTATTATTTTAGAAATGCCGAGATCAGGTTTCGTCTTACAACACCAATGACATGTATAGTAGTAGCAACCGCTGTAGTTATAATAGTAGTGGTAGTAACAGTAGCGGGTGCTGTAGTAGTATTAACATTAAAAATATATATATAGGACACAGGGGCCATAAAAAAAAGATAAGTACCAGAACGTAGAAATCTTAAAGAGAATCCACATTCACATTACATGATACTAAACTAGCACCATATAAATGGATGTCTAGTCATGCATAAATAAATAACATGTAGAGGTCCATTATTTCTCAATACCTCAGCCTGCCACTTGAATGGAATCTCTCAGTCATAGCCTGCTTACCTTCATTCTCTCAAAGCAGAATCTCATTCCTTCAACTATTGTCGTGTCATCCTGGAATGAAAGACAACACACAACAGATTTTTAAAAAGCCATATCAGCTCTCAATATGTCGTTCAACCTCGCTGAATCAAAATGAGAAAGCTCCCCAATCAAAGCACAGTGATTTGTTTTAAGGGTAGAAATTCTCATGACAACCATATTGAATTCAGCAATGGCTGTTCTCAATAGTAGCAAAATAAAAGAGCTACAATGAGCAGAATAAAAGAGTTAACAATACCGTCTTTTCCCTCATTTTGAAAGAGAATTTTGTTGAATTTTGACTACCTCGCCCCCCCCCCCCCTCTCCCCATCCCCCGTTCCATAAAAAAAAAATGCAATAAAAATTGTTTAGCCTTAGGAACATTCTGGACCTATAATCTGGTACACAGATGATAAATCTCTCTGCAAACACAAAAAAAAAAAGAAAATTGACATATTGACCCGCACTTGGAAAATCCAGGTCCCCCCCCCCCCCCTTCCTTAAAGGTCAGAACTAAACTCCATCTTGGAAATACTAAAAACTGGGCATCTATTGTTCTTCTTCTTACTCTTAAATTATTTATGTACAGAGTTATTGGTGTCAGTGGCAAAGGCCATGTGTGTACTAAGCAGTGAAGAAAACATTAGTTAGTTAGAATTCTTCTAAGCCGAGACATTCGCTCTAAAAACATTAGTTAGAATTCTTCTAAGCCGAGACATTCGCTCTCAAAGAGAGGGAAAGAGAGAATGAGAGGGAAAGAAAGAAAGAAAGAAAGAAAGAAAGTGTACCAAAAGGATAGAAGTACGGTAGTAAAAGTTGACTAAGTGAAAACATTGGTTCATCACGAGATCTTGAAGAACTAAAAAGATTGAAACATCGTTTTATTCGCTGGCTAATGCTTTCTCACCAGCCCACCTAAATTATTTCACTCCAAGTTTGCTCCCTCTCGCAGATGAAGTTTCAGGCTCTGCAGTCTAACTTTAGTGTATGAGAACTGTAATTGATGTTCAAGGCAAATTTTGGCAAAACTACAGTATACAAAACTGCATACAGTGTGGCCTTCATAGAAACAACTGACAGTCTCGCATGTGCTTCCAGAATGCACCGACTTCAGAGGAGCTTGAGAAACCATCCCTGAGGGTTCTGTTTACTACCACGCAGCGAGAGATCATCCTCTCATTTGAAAATATGGATTTCTATGGAAAAATCGAGAGTTTTACAACCGTGATTGAGAAAATGCGGACATGACGTTTGCAGAGGATTCGATAGGATGGCATGGTAGGGTAGGATAGGATAGGATAGGACAGGACAGGACAAGAGATAAGATAGGATAGGATAGGATGAGATACGATAGGATGAGATAGGATAGGATAGGTATGATTGGATTCAGATAATATATGACAAGATAAGATAAAGAAGATAGGGATAATATAAGTTAATTTAAGATGAGATGAGATAAGATCAGATTATTTTTAAAAAATGATTTATTTGTCTTCAAAAGGAAATTCTATTCATAGTTGATGATACACCGTATGCACACAACACACATTCACATTCTCATGAATTACCAGTATCTTCTTTTACAAGACACCAAGACTGTTCATCAAACTTGTCGCTTGAAACATACACTATGAAATATTTTGAAAATGTTCTGCTGTAAGGTCTATAGAAAATGTTTCCCTTTTTCATCGTAATTATTTTTTAAGGCTCTCTGGAATCAAAATTTCAAATCAAGATAAGAATAATGATTTTTTTTCTTTTTTTTTTTTTCAGTGTTTATCCAACAGGCCTTATGTTTGGCAAAGGAAAGTGATTGGGCTGGCGAAAAAAATCCCCATTTATCTCACCATTTCGAAAACTTCTTTCTCTGCCAAGTCTATAAGTATCGGTGTGGTGATATACCCTGTTGGCTGCAGTCTGACGCCGTCAGCTATGGTGTCCAGATACTTTGGGGGTCCTGTCCATGGTCTTTGACCTATCAGATCATAATAGGAACACATAGGAGCTTATACAAATGACTTTATTTTATTTGAATTCATGGGTTAATTCTTTCAAGATACATTGAAGTCTCCCAATGGATTAGTTTTAAAGGACTAATCTGGCTAAAAAGTTGTTTGCAAAACTTTTAGCTAGAATTGCTCTCCAAATTAAGATGTGAACCAGAACACTTTTGCTAGTCAGCGAATCCGTTCTCCACCTCATGCTCTGGCTGGCCAGGAGAGGGGTGTAGCAGAGGATGCTGGCAATGAATGTGGCAAAGATGAAAAGTAGTTATGCTTGAACTTCAGAGCTATGACGCCGCAGCATTTGGCATCGGCGATATAAGTAGTGAGGAAGAACTTCGCTTTTATTGACTGCCTTTAGGTATTAACTGCCATCTCTGGAACCTGAATGGAATATCATTGTAAAAATACTGGTATGCCAGCTGTGGTTTCCTCTAGCCTCTTAAGGTTAAGCATGAAAACGTCCTACAGTCCAGAGTAACATATTGATATACCATTAAAGATGGCTTCAAAGACTGAAGGCTAAGAACATACAATTGAATGTTTTAAATGAGATAACCATTTTAGAGCACAGACCTTTCATGAAGAGTGAATTCGGTGGGCACAAATTTGATGTCATAATGAGGTTATAAAAAATTCAACTGTCGACATCACTAGCATTTTTTTTAAAACTGCTCCAGATCTACGACTACATAATGTCTGCTTCCCAGTGTAGCAGATGTGATGTATAAAAGATCAAAATATGGAAAGATAAGGAAACCATCTTACAAGGCACAGCCAGGGACAGCCGCAGACGAGGACGACAAAGGAAGAGGTGGTAGAAGAAAACACTCAATTATGAACAGGAACAAGATTTGCCGATTTTCAAAGAACAGTGGAGGAATGGAGGAGGTTAGTAGCCTGATCTTCAAAAGCCTCCATACTATATCGGCAGAAGTCATGGATTAGGTGAAATGAGGTGAGATGATGTGGAGGGGGGGGGGGGGGAAGAGAGGGGGAAGTGAGATATTTTACAAGGGGAAATAATTACAAACTCTTAATAATGAATCACGTTATAGAATCTTTACAGCAGATTTCATTTTGACCTGCTAGAATCTAGTACTAATTTGAAGCAATGTTACCATATCACCAGCACAGAGGTAAAAAGTAGAATATGACAAGTCATCGGTGGATATGAGGATTGTCTTACCACAGTGAAGAGAAGGAAATTGAAATGATACGGGCATGTGACACGAACATCTGGTTTCCCCAGAACATCCCTGCAATGTACTGTACAAGGACAGAGATGGGGACGCAAGAGGTGCGATCATAACCTCCGAGAATAGACAGGATGTAAAACTCAGTGACACCCTGAGACTGGCTGAAAACCGTGGGAGATGGATGGAGCTGGTTACGAGATCTTCAGTGGCGCCTCACTGGTGAACAACACAAGGCCACGTAAGTTGATACTATGGAATCGTCTTGTTTTACCAGCTTTTGCTGCTGTAAAAGTTATGGCCTTCCGTTCGAGAAGGGTATAAAGACAATCTATTTTTATAAAGCAGCTGCCTGTTAGGCCCTGGAGTTCTTATCAGTTTAACAACAATATCACTGCCTATGGTGTTGTACCGATTTTAGCTTGTGCCGCGTCAGAAAATGCGTGTAAATCATCTTTCTCAAGGACAAACTGTCGGAACCCGTTAGAATATGAATCCGAATGTTTTGATCCCCAGATTGATGGCCCAACCATCAGGATACAAACATCATACATTATCAACTATTATTAATCATGATATAATCAATGCTCTATAATAATATAAAGAATCGATTTTTAACATTGTTGTGATATTGAGAAGAAAACTGTGTATAGCACACGCCATTTGATGAGCTACGCCATTATAATTCTATTAAATGGATAAGACGTTAGTTGTATTTTGGCACAAGTTTGCCTTATGCCATTATCCTAGAGCAGTGACAATATGCAAATCACTAACATGATTTCATACTAAAGATATATTCAAGGCTTGCCTTTATCATTATAAGAGAATAGACATACCCCTTGTGAAAACAGTTTTATCTTTTCAAAGAGCTGAATCACAAGATAGCTGTAGGTCATCTTACATCTATGTGCTTTGATTAATGAATGTCACAAGAAATAAAGGAATAAACAAAAAATAAAAATAAAACGAGCAGACAAATGGAAAGAAAGAAAGAAAGAAAGAAAGAAAGAAAGAAAGAAAGAAAGAAAAGCAAAACAAAAAGAGAAAGAGAAAAAAAAAGGGACAAAGACAGAAGTCTTCTGTTGTTGTCGCACAAGATAACTGATCCCACCTTTATAAAACATTCATGTCAAGACAGGGAAGAACAGTTAATAGGAAAGTGTCTCAAACCAATTTGGCTTACCTGTCCTTAAACATTCCTCCAGTAACTTGCCTTTGGGTGTCACCAGATAAACTAACAAATCAGAAGAAACAGGCCAAAGGTTACAAACGAACAAAGAAACAGTCAGAACGAGAAACCACCGAAAAACGGTAGTCCTCGGATCATAAAGTAAAGTGAAGCCCTCTGAAGGAAAAGCACCCTAGTCACATTTCGTCCATTTTGAGCCAAGGTCCAGAACGTTAAAAATGAAAACAATCAAACAAAGCGGGAAACATTAAGTAATTTTAACAGTCTAAAATTTTAGTCCAGATGTCGAAACATCATAATGTGTAACATTGGTGTAATTGAATAGTACATGATCGCAAGGGGGAAAATTCTCTTTTCGACACAAGCTTCCTACATGGACATTTCCCAGAGCTTTCAGTTATTCTCAAAATACACTTTTGTTTGTGATTCATAAGCAATGTGTCTTGATATTCTCAAAATGACAGATGCTCTTTAGATACATCTATAACTGTGTGTACATGTAATGATTCTCAGAATGATTGCATGATTGTTAATAAAGGCCTACTAGCATAGCATAACGTCGCCATGGAGAGGGATAACTTGAATGAAAGGGGAGGGGCGATAAAACGAAGCGCCAAGGTCGTCGAGATAGCCAGACGAGGAACAGCAGAGGACAAGCGCTGGGGAAGGAAAAAATAACTGCACGGGTATCGCTAGAGGATTGGCCTCTCAGCCACCAGGAATGTATGTCGCCAGTGATTTTCCTCTCACTGACCAACGGACATTAAAGAATCAGCCATCAATAACTACATGTATTATACAATCGGCTAAAAATATAGTTCTCAAATGGCCGATGGTTTTTTAACATGAACAATGTAACTGTAGCTATAGCCATTACCTTTGAGTTCGGGCTTCAAGGCTTTGGCCACTATGGAGATTCCTGCTGCCATACCGCCTCCACTGACCGGCACCAGTATAGCGTCTAACTGTGGCACTTGCTCCAGAAATTCCAGACAGAGAGTGCCCTTGTGAAAAGACAAGATACATTACCACGTATTTTTGATAAATTTTCAGTGCATTTATCTGACATGACATGGTAAAAACTGTTTGTTTGATGTTGAAGAAACATTGGTTTAACTTAGAGATATAATTTGTTTGACACATTAAAAAACATTCATTTTGTTCAACATAAAAAAAAAATATATATATATATATGGCTCCACAAAATATTTAGTAGCGAGTCACTATACATGTATAAACGGGGAAGAAGTTCATTCGGTGCAACAAAACTAATCATTTAAATACCTATGGTATCAATAACCTCTTTACCTGACCGCTTTTCTTTGTATAGGAATGAAATTTAATTTTTTTTTTTTTTTTTTAAATAGTGCGAATGAACGAGGTATTTGAACATGCGGCAATAGTCATCTTTTTACCGGTGCACTTCCAGCTTGAAAGGACACGATGAAATTCAGGATGTCACCCTCCTTAACAAATTATTTCACGTTTTCACAGATACCAGTATGTTTCCTACATGGACGAACTGAAAACCCTACAATGAAAAGTACTCACGTTTGTTTTGAGGAAATTCATCTCCAGAAAAAAACCTTTCATTTTCTAGGCCATATGTTATTGTACTTACTCCAGTTTTTCATTTCATGATATTTGAATGCTTGGGCCTTAAAGTTTGACTGTTAATCCTTCACTGATTTTTTCTTTTTTTTTTTATTTAGCTGGACCTTGTCGACCTTGGTCCAAGTCAAAACTTGTGAAAATTTGTGAGGTAGGTACTTTTCGTTTTACGAGCTTCAATTATTACTTTTCCAAGAATCGTTTTCCACGCAAAATCGCAATACGAAAGCCGAGTTGTATACCTGCCCAGCAATGACATCTATGTTGTCGGAAGTTGCAATGAACTCAAACTGGTTTGCCTCTTGAATTTCATCACATGCTCGTTTCCTGTAGTTTTAAACATGAGAACAAAGCAAGACATTATTTGATAAAAATGTCTTAAAATATAAGACAACTGTCTACCGGCAGCTAATGAAATAATGTATCAAAAGAAGCAAATAACAATATATGGAGCTTGATATAGTAAATTTTCGAACCTAGTTGGCCCTTCGTCAGGACAAAACAAAGCAAGACATCATTTTAATATACTGACAATTGCGATCAGACAGTAAAAATAGATTCAGTGGTCTACTGTGACTAGGTTTTTCTTTCCATCAGTCAAATTGATTGGTATGGTTTGATTCGGAACATTGGTTTAGATCTTGTACATTCTAGACTCTAGAAAGACAACTTCCATACCAGGCCAGGTGGCCTCAGGAGCGTTATTTTAGTAAGATTTAGGGTAAGGATTAGATTCAGAGTTAGGGATAGAGTTACTGCAAGAGGGTGAAATACATGAATTGTTCTCCTGGAACATTTTGTCACAATATCAAGATCACTTGGTAGTAATAGACCATCAGAACTTTTTTGTCCAAAGTTAATATATTCTATTCTTAATGAAAGTGATCACATGGAAAGCAAACTGATAATACAGGTCTAGTTGCATGGTCTTCAAATGGTGAGTTGATTATTCCTTATATCATTATCATCATCATGTAATCATTATAAGTCGTACAAGTATTAGCATTATACTATCACGCTAAGGAGCCTTTATTATACATCTACTTTATTTATGTATATATTCATTGATTTATTTCACTCTTATTCTTGCTCCTATTTAATAAAATGGTGTTGTTGCTTGATGCGGGGGGGGGGGGGGGGGGGACCACATGTTTTTCCCTTCTGGTTTTTTTTTCTTTTTATATAAATTAAATAACAACACATGTATAACGTTTATCCCCAAACAGTACAGGCTCTTAACTCTTTACAATACGGTCTCCGTTTCATGGGAAGGATACAAGGCGGCTTAAGTAACAGTATCATTGTCTGTCTATAGAAAGGCACCAATAAATTTAACCTGGATCGATCAGAAAATACGAGTATGTATTTTTCCCACGAATAAAATGTCGAGATAAGTCATGGTTCGCACAAGGGACTTTTGATTGCGAGTTCGATAAACTAACCACTAGGTTTACTGATTCCAAATTTTATACATACAGCTACTATTTTATTACGCTATCAGATAAGGATTGCAGTCAAACCTGTCGATAACATTGGTTCCACACACCGTCAGTTCACCTCCATAGTTTAACACCCCTCGTTTTTTACTCTCAACAGCATCGCTGGGCATCACGGCATGGCAAGGTAAGTTAGCAATACTGGCAGCCCAGGACAGGGCTTGGGCATGGTTACCGCTGCTGTCAGCTATCTGTGAGATGGATGGATGGATGGATGGATGGATAAATGGATGGATGGATGGATGGATGGATGGATGGATGGATGGATGGATGG
>JBCEWB010125841.1:0-11376 GCA_039654565.1 Peronia peronii | reverse complement strand
CCGAAATATATTCGCCCTTATCCGAGAAGGCTAGACGTCGGGCTTCCCTACCCACTGGAAGCCAGGGGACCTTTGAGACTGAAAAAATGCGGGTTTTCGATCTTCGTGTCCTTCTATCCGCCGACGCAGGACCCACGGGTCGATCCCGGCCCGTTTCCTCCGTGAGCAGACGCCATACCACAGAGCCACTGCGTCCCCCAACCTCTTGTTTTTGAAATGCACCCGTTTTTAATCTCCCTGAGGGGGAAGAGGGCGGAGGCCTAGGCATGTGGTAGCTGAAGCCCCCGGGAAAGAAAAGAAAGGAGGAAAATTACCTAAGTAAAAAATCAGTGAGAGATTAACAGCTAAATTGCAAAGGGCAAACATCCAAATTTTATTTAACGTAAAAAATGGAGCAGGCCTGACTAGAACAGTATATGACCTCAAAAGAGAAAGGGGGAAAAATGGAAAATTTTCTGTTTCGAGTTAAATTTTCTCATTATGGGCTTGGGTACTTTTAATCTAAATTCTTCAATAAGAATTTAAATATCAGCTCTGTTCAATTTAACTTCAAGGGGAGTAATCTCTCGTTTCTTCTTGTCCTCATAATAATGTTATTGAAATAATTAGCTGTACAATAGTTGTCCCTAATGTAAGATTAATTATTCCCAGGGCAATGTCTTCCACAATGTAAACAAAGAAGCCGAATGTCTCCCATTACGTAACCAGTCACATTGTTAAATGAACGAAGTGTTCACTATCACTACGTGATCACAACCAGATTCAAAATATGTCCACTGAAAATGCTTAGGTTTCGGAACAATGACCATTGGGCTTACATGTATTACTATATGAACATGTAGATCTACCTGAAGGAGTGATATGAAAACGTGTGCAGTCTTCTCAAAGTGTGAAGGTTAAAAAAAAAAACAACTAAAATCTAAAAATTGCGCTGTGCAATCTTGACCTGGTTTGTTCTCAGTACTATGCAAAAATATCAGAGTGAGCTACGCAGTGCACCCGCCTCTCCCTCTCTCTCTTTCTCGCTCTCCATTTTGGTTTGTCCTCACTCTTTCATTCGTTACTCATGCCTGATATCTTTGTGCATTTTTTTTCTTTCTCCTCACTCTTCATCTCTCACTGTTCGCTATGCCCCTTCCGCACTCTCTTATTCGTTACTCATGCTTTTTACTATTTTAGTGTGTGTGCAATTTTTTATTTTTGTATCCTTTCTCTCTCTCTCTCTCTCTCTGCCTGTCTCTCTCTCTCTCTACTTTCTTCCCTCTCATCTGCTGGTGTCTTTTTTTTCTTTCCACCTCATTATCCACCAAATCTTTCTTTTCTTCCGTTTTATTCTTCTCTCCCTCTTTCACTCTCTCTCTTCTGCCTCTCCCATGTCATTATTTTCTTTCTCCCATGTTTCTCTCTCTTTTTTTTTTTTAATGCCAGTCTTATGAAGAAATAACTGATAGGCAGCAAAACGAGACATAACTAAAATTATTTTGTTTCGTAACTCTGACTCTGAGGACCGCCAGCATTTATATTTTAATGGACTCTCTGAATCACACACTGATTACTCCCTTATAATCACTACGTATTGCCATAGTCATGATGTGACTTCATAGTTTACACCACAGAATATATATGTATCTATTCTGTGGTTTACACTACAGGCCACACTGTGATGTGAACAATTATACATTGGATCATTACTGCACGACAGAACAAAGATGACGTACAGTTTGGCTGATAATGATATCTCTGCCACTAAACTTTTTGCTATTCTACTGACTTTCGATTTCCTCCACTTCCACCATAAACATATGAAGACTCCAGTGGAAAAACCAGATAAGTCACATTTTTGTGAAAAATGAGTTATTGCCCCGACGTTATAAAGCACACCGCTAAGATTTGTTAACCAGAACAATAATTGGGCAAAACCAGGTAAGTTCCGCTAAAAAGAGTAAAAGGGTATACAGCGAAAAACTATAGACTTCTGAAGTTTAATTTCTGTTTTTCTCCCTTTGTAGAACATGTGAACATGTGGTTTTTCCACTGGAGTCTTCATATGCGCGTACTTCACTTTTCCGTCAGAATATCCAATATTTTCAATATAAGTGTTCACTCTCCGAGTCCCAACCACAAGTAAGATTAAAAAAGTAACATAACGTTAAAAATGCTCTGCATTCAGTTGTAAAATCTTGAGCAAGTAGATGTGTTGCTTTAATCTTTTTCACTTCACGGAAACTCAAATACATGTACTTTGCTTATTGAATTACGGTGTAATTTCAGTTTTGTAGACAGTTCCAATTTTAATTTATAAACAATGAAGTCAAGGCGGAAGATAAATTTAGTAGAGATATCTCAGATACATGTATTGGAACTACGGTTCTGTCTACGGCCAATAGGTACATATGTGATTAAAATCTAAAATACTGAACGCATCTAAATTCAAATACACGGTGACACTGCCCACATTTTTGATTCATAACAATGGTCTAGGTACAAAATGCATGTAAGAACACTCACTTCACTGGTCTTGTTCAGTCACGTTTTCATTTTCCGTTGGACAAATTATTGAGCAGCTTTAAAATTCAAATCCAAGAACTCTGTCCAACGGCGCCAATCTTTTCGAACTTCACTGTACATGTATAAAATACCTCTTTTGATATACCGTAGGCTATTTGTGTGGGACGCTGGCCGGCCCCACAGTGATCAGTTGTTCTATTCCTCTGTGTGGGAGGTTTCGTTTCGTTTGTGTTGGACTTCAGGGCACATCAGCACGATCACGGCTATATTATTGTGCCAAACACGGTACGTTTACATGTCAAGACGAAGAGAGGCAAGAGAGCGGGACAGAAGACAGGAGCAAGGAGAGAGAGAAGAGATGTCACCCCCGGAACGTCGAGAATGGCATTCCATGGGAGACATTCCACCGATGGCGGGAGCAAAGAACCAGGTGAATTATCTGCTCTGTGCTAGCGCTCATTTTATCACTGTGATCATGTTCCACTCAGACGTGAATTTTCAAATTGGATAGTCCTAGACTTAAAGTATCCTTGGGATAGTGGAATGAGTTGTTTGAGATGACTGCAACTAGTGCCCTTTTGACTCATTCCGGTTATGCTGACAGTTGAAACAGCCTGTATTCTGCACTGGTGCCATAGTGGCAAATTATTGCACATGTTCTTAGATTGGCTGTCTTCTCCTGCTCATGCAATGACTTTCCTGACAAATAGTTGAAAAGCATGGCCTTAATTGCAGTCAGCATCTGCCACAAGTAAAGGTCGGTGTAACTGATTTTTCTCGCTTTCTTCACGGCCTCAGTTGCGATTTAATACTACAGATACATCACATCATCTTTCACTCAGTCTCTGGGCCGGATGGAAAATTACTACAGTAGGGTTACTGTATTACAATTACATATAGTACCTTTGGCTCAGTGCTTTGGGGTGACACTTCACCATACTCCAGTTCCACAACCGAGTGCTCTCATTCTTACTTCTCTATACACACATCCACCACTGAAAGCCTGTCTTTACGGCCACCGCCACTGTCTTGAGAAAACTGCAATTAACCGCTTGAAAGACAAACTGTCTGAAGTAAAAAAAAAAAAAATATGAAAGGTGAACTAAGGGAATGTCAAAGTTCAGAATCAAGTTAACTTTCAAAGAAAGATGTCCGAACTCTAAAAATCTGCAATTTTTTCAGGATGACGGCAGTGGCACCTAGAAATTTAGGCTTTCAAGTAAGAGTCGACATATAAATAAAGAAATAAACGAAAACAGAGGCGGTCTGACTGATGGAATGATAAAAATGCTTTTATGTTTTAAACTTTTATGACACAAAAATTGTCAAAAATAACAATGGTCTATAATGGCATACTACAATAATCACTCTGATATCACGTCCTCCATCGCCATCCAACATAACAACATAATTAACACCATGAGAAGTAAGTAAGGAAATACACAAATTAAATACTATCTTCCCTCACCAATCTCTGACAAACATGACATACAGTTCTTTTATACATGTACATGAAATGATGTAAATTCAAAAACAAAAACAAAGTCTCACCACAATCTGTCACAAAGTAAAGCATATTAATTACTATGCATACTTTTTCTCATTGTTCTGAATGGATAGCCAGTCATTCTACCTCTCTTTTTCTCTTCATTTTATAATTGTTCCTCATGATGTAGTGCTTAACAACAGCCATACCTGAAAGCCCTGAATGCTGTTAAAACCCAGCTCAAAGTAAGCAGAGTGACTGACTGTACAGCTCTAGGACTCAGGGGAATAAGTTAACAATAGCAATTTTTTCATGTCACTCGCCACTCTGCCAGCATCTTTCTCCACTACACAAGCAAATTTAGCCACCATCAATCATTATTTCAGACTAATTAATTATTACTGACCATACACCAAGAAATAAGACTCCATCTTTCACACATTATGCAACCATTGCTGCATGCAAATAAAATCAATTTTCACCAAACTGAAGCCAAATAATCTCTTATATCCGGGCAAAAATGTAAACCCAAACTTTTACAGATGTTTATCCTACCGAGCACAAAGCCTATGAGAAAACCAACTACCCAACCAACCAACCAACCAACCAACCAACCAACCAACCAACCAACCAACCAACTAACTAACCAAAATCAATCATCAAGTCATCAAGTAATTAATCAGTCGATCATTTTAAAATCAACGCTGAATTATCAAGTACATTTTGCCTGAGAAAAATTCAAAAATGAACCGACCAAGTTTTCTTAATATAAAGATACATAGACAAACGAGAGGAACAGATTTACAATATCATAATTCATAATGCCCCACACAACCATGTTACTTCTGGTGACTAAGAATCTTGTCCCATCCCAGCCCCCTCTCTCCCTCCCTCCATTCCCAAACTGTATTCATTGATGTGCACATGTGGATAGATCTATAAAAACAAGCATTTGTGGTATGCATGATTTTTTTTTTTTTTTGTCACAACGAGAATACTTCATCAATGTGTTTCACACTAATCTCTACAATGCTGACAGTAAAATAAATATGCAGACAAAAGATGAAAAAATACATGTACATTTATGTTGTTTCTGACATTCCCCTTCACCTCCCACTTAAGCCTACTGAGTTTACAGAGTGTGTACAACATGCTAATGCTCCATTTGTTAATATCACACATCAGTCGTGACATGTCACAAATCATGTTCTAAATCATGCCACATTCCACTTTGCCATATGTCAACTCTATTATGTGCTAAGTGTGACACTTGTATCTACTATACCTGATGTCAGTATGGCACATTTCATTTATGCTACCTGTGAGTATTTTTGGGTTAATTGTGCCGTTATGTGATGAGTGTCACATGCATATTTCAGTAGGTGTGACAGGTAGCATGTCTCAGTTGCAGAAAATGTCAATTGTGCCATGTATGTCACTTGTGCGGTTTTATGCGTCAGTGTTCGACAGGTCAAATGGGCCATATATTGTGTGCCACATGCATCAACTGAGCCACTTGTTGACTGTCTGTCAGAAGGTCATGCTTCAAACGTTACATGCCAGATGTCACCTGTTGAGTGTGTCATTTGGTAAAAATGCTTGGTATTAATTGTGTTGATAGTCAGTTCACCAGCATCCAACACTGCTAAGACAACACTGTATAGAGTGACATCACTGGCATATTAGATGTGGAGAAAATCATATATCTTGCAGGCAGGTCAAATGAGATAGAAACTGAATGAGGCTTTGCTGAGAAAATCAGATTATACTTAGGCCTGTGCATGACCGACAATGTTCTTGACTAGTGGTCAACTGAGTAATCGACTGCATGACTGATCATGATCAATTATTATATCAGTTAAATATTTTCCTCCTTAATATGTGTAACGTCACATTGATTATGGCTATCGGTTACAGCCCTGACCTTAGTCTATTGTGACCAACAACAAAAAACCCACCACCCATGATCAGCCTGTGTTTCGAACACTCAACCTTTGACCGGGGACTTAGGTTAACCTAAGAGTAATACAGGGTATGAAACTCAATATTTCACAAATCTGACTTTGCGGATTGATCAGGCGTCGAATTCTAGTGCAGTTTGATACCAAATATTACCTTACAATGCTCATAAATTAAAATTTTTAATTAAATCACAAACAATGATGATCACTTCATAGTTAGCATTTTGTAACAACATACCACTTGTCAAATGTTTGCACTGAGGTGGCGTGTTGTTGGTGGCAGGGGGGGGGGGGGGCAGAAAGGAGATGCACAGCATGCACCCGGCACCTCAAAATTTACCATTGTAATGGTTTTAACCCTAAAAGAATCACAAGAAACAGCCAGAATGCAATATTGCCACAATGATATTGATTTACGTTCAAGAAATGACAGTGTAGACACAAATGGCTTTTATACGTATGAAATGAATATCCTCTTACTGTATTACAGCTATCTAAAATGTAATTCACATGCAAAGTACAGTAAGTAACACTTCAGCAGATCGCCCCTTTGGCACTTACAGGGTTACATGCTGAGTAAAACTCAGCACAGATTTTTTTTTTCTTTTTGTTCTCTTTAGTCAGAAAAAAAAAAAGAAAAAGAAAAAGGGTCATTTATAGGGGGAGGGGTATGAAAAGGGTGTCACTGGGACGAACGCATGACGCTGGCGGACAGTTTTCCCGAGATCAAAGACACTGACATAGCTAACCAATGAATGTGTTAGTTTCATGGTCAATCATGACCGACAGCATAACCAACCTTCAGTAATCAAAATAGGATTAATCAATTAATTATCTCGATTAATCGATTATGAGTCCATGACCGATATAAGTGGCTATCATGACCGATCATGCACAGGCCTAATTTTGCTGACCATGGGATCACAAAATTAGGTTTGAACATGAATACCTCATCACAGAAGAGTTCTGAAATAAGCTACTTTAATTTCCCTTTCCATTAACACTGATACCTTTATATTTGAAAGATCTGGCATTAGATACATTTCGCACGGCATATGTCAAACAATACCACTCTTAATTAACAGAAAGAGCTATTTCCATGGGCCATCAATTTAAAATACAGATTCCTATTAAACTTCTGGCCTAATGCTAAGTATTACTGCTACTTTTTACCTTATAAAGAAAAATCTAACGAAAAAAGTTGCTAAAGGAATAAAAATGTCTGAATTTCAAATTATTAGATTTCAAAAACGAAGAAATGAATCATAACACATCTGGAACTGCCTTCCTGTTCTATGACATTTACTCCATCTGAAGAATGATGAAAAAGATGATGTAAATCTAAATGAAGTAAATATTAACTCACCATCATAACAATGCATATTTGCACCATATAATAACAGCAAAAATTATATTATTTACAGCATTCCTTCCACAATTTGGCTTCCAGTTTTGTGTACAGGCAAACAATCATGTAGATACCCATCCTGCTCTATTGTTCTTTTACTCTCGGCATTCTCCTTTAAAACTGTTCACAGTCCCTAAACTCTCACTTCTCCTTGCAAACCTTTAATTTCTCCCCATCTGCTCTTGCCTTTTACTATTGACTTCACTCATCCACTTCTAATTCTTCCATTCTATTGTATCTATACTGCTGTCAAATTTTCCATTGTCCAACCACAGTTTTTTGCCCACTCTTTTATCTCTCCCATCTCCTTCTAAACACCATTTGTTGTCTTACCAAATTTTACATCTCTCCACTATATAGACATACTTTATATGACCCATCGCTGCATCCTAATTTTCAACTAAAGTTTCCATTTCTCTACTACTAACTTCTTTTTCTAGCCTAATCTCTCCACCCTCAAACAAATTTCAAATGTCTCTACCCCAGAAACCTGTCAATCACAAAACATTTTGATATATATTTCTGGAGGACTCAGCTCACCACTGGTCCATCACACAGTTTTTGTTCGGTGGAAACATTGCCCTTTATACAAACAGTCAAAAAACATGCTACAGACTTTGACGTTTCTCATTAGCAATATGTGTAGCAGCCCTAAATAAATCTGCAAATTCAAAGCCAAACTGAAATCAGTCACAAAGACTACATTTTTCAGAGGCTGCCACACATATAACCCAAAGTTAGATTCCTCCTCAGTTTCTGTCACATTCACAAATAACCCTTCACAGGGATCAAATAGCAATGGTGTAACATCAATCATGTTTCAAGCATTCTTTCATACAAGCACAAGTTCTCATCAACAACCCAATATAGAAAATTAATTTTAAAAAAAAAAAAAAAAAGATAAAGTGATTATGTCATAATCTTTGATCCTTCATCAATGAGGTTCTGTTTTCGACTGGTGGAGGAGCGTGCATTGCTGGACATGTTAACCGACAAACTTGAGGTACTGGAGGAGGAAGTCCCAGAGGCTCCGCCCCCAGCCATTAGTGTGGGTGTATCCACTTTATTGCCACCAGACTCTGGCTTGCCATCTGGGTGCATGCTGGCAGCCATAAACATACTGTTCTCCATGGATACAGAGGTGGGCACCGGCATCAGACCCAGAATCTCCTTTACTTGTACTGGCAGCTTCTTGTACTCCTTCAGCTGTAGGAAGATGCCTTCGGCTTTACACAGTGTTTCCTCCAGTGGGATAGACAGGCTGATATCATTGATGTGCTGAAACCAGACAAGATTATGACGTATGAACCAACATGATTATAATCAGCACCAAACTTCATATTCTGAGGTTCAGCAAAGGTGCTGCCTCGGAGTATCAGTGATCTGGTTCTATCAACAGCAGTGCAAACATTTGTGGGCTTGGAGAAGGAAAGAATGAGTTGTCACTACAGGGAGTATGCTTGAATGACAACAAATCAACAGATGGATGTGACAGAACCTAGACCAACCCATAGAACTTACATCATGTGCTGCAGGCCCTAGTATCAGTGGAAGACAAAAATATTGCTCAAAGCAACTCAAGAAAAATGATTACCTTCAATATTTCTGTGAAACCAAATTTGTTTTCCATCAGGGTTGATTTCTCAGAGTCCAGAATGGCTAATGAGATAATAAGATGGAAGTTGTTGCATGGCCGGTCTGTCCAGATAACCTGGCATAAAAAAAATAGGTACAACAAATTATTTCAACCACACATTCTAGCATAAGTGAAAAAGACAAAAAAGAACGTGCTACCTCATAAACTGTTTAACCTTAAAAGTGTCATCAGAAATTTGCCAGGATGGTATTTATTCATGCTCCAATACTGGCAGCTCAGACCCAACAGCAATATGAAAGATTACCCCATAACTGTATAATTTCATTTAGGAAAGAAGTCTGATGTAAGATAAAAATAAGAGAGCCATCCAAATTGATTTCCTAACAAGTCCAGGGTTTATAAATTTTTTATCTAAAAAAGCCTATGTTCTGAGAAAGTTGCAAAGTTTAGCAAGTATCTTCCACACAACCAGTGTTCAAACACTGATGATCTAAACATTTCAGCTAGTCTTTTAAAATACAGTGTTCTCCAGTAGACCAACCATTCACTGCTCAGCATTTCTGCCACCTGTGCCAAATACTTTTCGTAGGGCAATTTTTCAACTCAAAGTCAAAGAACTGAAGTTGTGTACCAAGATTCAGTTCCACTCACTTACCTCCCACAGCCTCTGTATTTCATGAAAGTGAAACTCACGCTTGAACATGATGAGAATCCAGCGGAAACAGAAATAAAAGTTCCCTGAGTCATGACCCTCTGCCAAAGATAGAAAAGGCAATACATAAAACACTATGAAAAGCTTGTAAAAGACTAGTCTGGTACTATCTATTCCTTCATTGTACAACAAAACAAATTAAACTACACATAAAAATGTAACCAAACTATACACAAAATGTGACCAAACTAGATTCATTCGTAACAACACCAAAGGAGATGTAATCAAAAGCTCAGTTTTCTCAAATTTGAACTGATCACTGAGAACCATTTTGTATTTTTGTTTCTCAAATGCTAGGTATTAGCAGCAGTCAATGCTTACCTAGGTAAGCACACAGTTCTGGGTCGTACACTTGCATCAACTTGTGAATCTGTGACAGTTGGACTTTCATACCATTCTGATCCATCTCAAAGTTATGACACTGTGAGGAAAAATATGACAACAAATGATAAGGGATGAAGATGTGCCATCAAGATCATTTCTTTCACTCTCAATAGATGCTACTGATGGTGTTCCAGGGTTTTCTAATGTTCCATTCATGTTCCAAAAATCACAGTTTAATCCTTGGGCTGCCTCGCTACATTATGAGTTCTCAACAAAAAAAAAAAAAAATTTGAGAAATCATCCCCAACTCCTGGATTTGATAATGTTCCGGATTTCCTCCAACAAAGGCTCTCTGATGTCAACATAGAATGAATATACAGGGGTCTCAGCACTGACAGGATTATGTCTCGGTCTGTCGGCAACATAAACACAGTATACCTGCTTTCTTGCTATATTATTGTAAGATATTTGGAGAGAAATTCAAACACAAAGTTTAATGACAGAGTCTTTGCCTGGAGACAAGTGCCCTGGGACATTTTAGGCTTAAAAATAAAGGAACATATACCTGAAAAATCCCTGTTTTCAGCTCTATTTTCCCAGTCTAGCACAAGTTAAGAGGAAAGAACAAGACAAAGCTAACACATCACATAAACAGTAAAAAGAGGCTTAGCAAAATAGCAAATGTAAATGAACTAGCCCATAAAGGCTAAATGTTCTCAAGATCTTGGAAAGGAATCCAAGAGCAAATGGAGTTTGTGTCATGCCAAAATTGGTGCTATAAACTGTGTACTACATTCCCAAAATTCCACAAACTGCAAACACGTTAAGTCACATGTCTTTGGGGGTGGGTGGGTGGGGGGGGGGGGGGTCCTGGAGGTGATTTTTTTTATTATTAAAAAGCTTTTTTAACCTTGTCCATCACATTTGGCATGTTCAAATTAGAGGAAAGCAGTAAAAAAAAAAATTGACTTTTTCAAACAGTTGCCATGGCAACGCCACCATCTTGGATTTTGGCATCTCTAAAATGGCTAACTTCAAAATCCAGCTAGTCCGTCAAATTTTAACAAAACTGGATCAAACTTTGTGAACGTCTTTCTTGACACAATATCTGAAAAGTTATGTATTTTCAGCCCTTTGTATGCAATAGAAAATTTTCTAGAAATTTTTGAAAATACCATGTAGCAAAATTTCAAATTTCATCATTTTTTCATACTAAAAACCCATTTTTCTCTGAAACTTACCAACAGAATTGGATGCAGATATATACGTTTTTTAGTTTTGTTGTGAACATAATGTATGCCAAATTTGGTTAGAATCAGTTCAGAAACAAAAAAGTAGATAGCAAAATACTGACAAAAAAACGGGTTTTGAGAAAAACGC
>JBCEWB010125830.1:0-11376 GCA_039654565.1 Peronia peronii | reverse complement strand
TAGATAGATAGATAGATAGATAGATAGATAGATAGATAGATAGATAGAAAGATAGATAGAAAGATAGATAGAAAGATAGATAGAAAGATAGATAGAAAGATAGATAGAAAGATAGATAGATAGAAAGATAGATAGAAAGATAGATAGATAGATAGATAGATAGATGACAATAATTCAATTGATTGGTAGATAGAAAATGGACAAATAAGAGGAGAGATAGAATAATATTCAATCAGATACAAATGGACATTGCTCTCTATGATTAAGGAATTCACATTAAATCGTGTTAACTTGACAAAATAAGACATATATTAACACAGAGCTACTTCAAAGTTAAAGAACAAGATATGAAAAGAGAGGAGAGAGAGAGAGTGAAAGAAAGCGTGCGAGAAAGTGAACAGACAAACAAAAATGTATTATAATAGTGTCCCATGCAATCAGTTTTTCTCCAATTTCAACCCATTGCTTGTTCAGATACACTCTGTTGCAATAATTGTTGGTTATCTCGTGTGGGTTTGTACATTTTCAATTACTTTTACAACAGTCTATGATTTTCTTTGGATTTCACGAGAGAAAGACGGGAGTTTTTACTGCAACCTTAAAATGGTCTCGTTAAATTTTTTTCACGAGAGAAAATGGTGATAGATAAAACCTCTCGGCAACTTACTTCACGAGACGTTAGTTCAGAGGTCAACTGCGTTAGCGAGTAGAAAACGGGTCCCACTTGTTTGCGCGCTTAGATAGCTGTGCTATAGTCCGAGCGTCCGTCTAGAGCGTTTTTCTGCATTTGGATTGATTCCCTTCACGTTGTACTTTCGTTTGGCTGGGGTAAGAATCAGCTCATGGATGAACTTAGTTTTGTTATTTAGGGACATCCTTCGGGGAGCAGATCTGACAGACATTAAACAATAATATCTGCTTGAGTATCGGGTAACGTCACAAAACAGTATGAAAGCTATAGCAGTTCTGTCTGTTCTCTTTACCTCTCTAGCCAGACTGCTTTAGCTCCTTGTGGAGCCGTGAAAGCTAGCGTCTGAAGCGCCACTGCCATTTTGTTTTGAGAAAATGAGCTATTTCGAGGTCGGTCACATAACAACAGTGTCTCACATGTGGATTTATTTTTTAAGGTATGGACATTCTTAATGCTCATCATTCATCAAAGGCTGCCTGTCCTGCGCAGAACATACACAAATCAGCGTGTCAAAAAAACTTTTTGATCATGTAACGTACCTGGAATACCTCATTGCTGTTCCACCCCGAATAAAGTGCCAAATTCAGAAAAATGAACCTAACGCAATGTTCAGGATCAAGTTTATCTTCACAGAAAAGTACTGCAGTTTTTTCAAAGTAATGGTACTCTGCAATGAGGCTTCCGAAGGTCGACATCATTATGCTATTTAAAGGAATTGAAAACAACGATTAAAGTCATTTTCATTGTCCTATATCATCTGTACAGTAAAATCACATAATGTTTCATCCTTTTGCATGTTGATCATCCTACATCACATGTAAACTCAAAACTCCCAAATTTTGTCCGTTGATCAACCCACACATACACAACAGTCCGCTGGCTTTTGTCGTATTTTTTTTTCTGCCATCAGATTTTGTTTTCATTGTCGCTATTTTCATCCCTCATGTTGGCATCTTCGAGTTGGGCTCTTAATTCTAGCATGATTTACGCCATATTTGGACCTTCTATGTTCGTATGGTCACGGCTCGTCTTCGCATCTTCCCATATTCACCCTTTTCCATCTTCACTTCTTTCTACGTTCGCCCCCTTCCCTGTTTGCCGCTTCCATGTTTGCCTCGTTTAGTTTGGTCACTTTCTCCAATAGATTTCACAGACTGTAAGAAACCTGTTATCTGGCATCAGGGTCCTATGTTCGTCCATCTAACCACCGCTACACTTTTCCATCTCGGTAGATACCACTCTTCCCATCAGATAGGCCATAATTTCCTTTGTCCACTCTGATGCACTGGAGGCTGAGTTGCCTTCTGTCCATCTTGCAACATCCTGACTAGCTCACCTTCTGTCCATTTGCAACATCTCGATTACTTAAGCCGTTCGGTTCATCTTGCAACATTTTAGACTCGATTGATAAGTATTGGCAGTCGCTGGTAATGTGCACTAACTGGCAGTTAGTATATATTGTATATATTCACTGGTGAGTTCTTCGTGTGCCAAGTGTAAATTGCCTCTGAGCAGGTTGTAGAGCAAAGCATAAACTTGTCCATATTAAACTGGAAAGACGGAGAGAGAGAGAGAGAGGGAGGGAGGGGGGAGTGGGGAAAGATCAAGGGAGAACAAAGGGTAGAGTCGAGGAGAGAGGAAAGAGAGTGATGCTGTGTTGAGTTGAAATGATGAAACTTGTTATCGCCTCTTAGTCATTTGATAATGGTAAATTTATATTGCTTAATTTTCCCATTATGTAAATAATGGCGTGCTGTTTCGTGAAAAAAAAATGTCCCACTAAATGAATTGTAGCTTTCTGATCTCTATTTAAGATCTTGTGTTAATACCTTTGCCTGGAAGAGTCTCTTATATTTGTCTGGCTTCAGTGTAGCATTTTCATCTAATTTGGAACAGATTTTGCCCACTCTTTTATCCCCGCCTTCTAGTGAACTAGCAGAGCTGTTCATCAGTCATGGGTTTCACTATTCAGTCAGTACTTTCTCAAGGTACAGAGTTCATCTGTGTGGGTTGAGATATTATGAGTTCTTTTCAGTTCTTCGGGAAAATAGTAGGTGGCTTTCTTCAGGGCTACCTAGTGTTAGCTTAGTTTGCCTTGAAACTCGGTAAGAGACAGTCCTATATTAGGTCGCTAAATGTACACTGTGTGAGCAGAAATTGCTTCTGCGGAATCAATGTTTCTCTAGTGATGCTACTTAATGTTCAGAAATGTCACTTTATTAGGGCCTAACGGCATGCTAAGCTCAGTATATTCTGACACGATTGTATTTTTATTTAGAGCGAAGTTCAAACGCATGTTATAAAGAGCGAGTGAAGGACTAGAACGCTCGTATAACATTTCCAGGGTTAGTGACCAAAGGCCAGAAAAAAAGACGTAATGACAATGTTCAAATCAAGACACACTGTTTTAAGGGAAGAAAGGGAAAAAGGAGCTTACAGCCATGGGATAAAATTTGTATGACTTATGACTCTAGAAAATTATTTGGCATATGACACCATGAGACTATGAGCATTGCATTACACTCACAATTTTTTAAAACTCGTAAACAACCCAAGACATTTGGTCTGGAACTTCCCTAGCCTAACCAGATCGGAGAACAGGACATTGCCCCGCGGCAAACCATGTGTTGGAAACGTGCGCACTTTGTTGTTTTGGCTGATTTAGTTTATAGTCACTCCATGAAACCTTGTTTGCTTTTTGTCCTGGTTCTGTTTTTTCATACGTTTATTTGGCTGGATTTAGCCATCAGTTTTTATTTTCTACACAATCCAGTATTCCCCTGTAATACGAAATTAGAGGACAGAAGTCCATATAACTTTCACGGCTACAGTTGTGTGCTCGCCTTTCTAAGCACATTGCCTGCCGGACTTTATTTGCCGGAGGGAGGCCGTTATTATTCAGATTCATTTATTGCTCGATATATTTCTGCGTGTTTTCATTTAAGCTTATATTATAAAATTAAAAGTATTGTTTTTATCTCAAGAGAATAAAAGTCCCCAAAAGTAATTTTCTTTCACGTGTAGTTTTTTTTCTAGTCAATGCATTTCTTGCTTGTGGCACTGATTTTTTTTCATTGCGATTTTTATAACAAATTAGCACTGGTTGCTATGGAAACGGCGGCCATCTTGAATTTAAATCAAAAATTTAAAATAGCTAAAACTAAAAAGTTCACATCAATATCAAACTACCTTTAGCACATTATGTCTTTTTTTATATAAGCAAAATACACCTCCTTAGAAAAAAACATTTTGAAGAAATTATAAATCTGTAGAGATCACATAATAAATTTTCAGAAAAAAGTTTCAGATACCATAAAAATTCCACTGTAGACAGTTTACAACTTTAGTAACTGCATACAAGCTAAATTTCAGCACATTCTAATAGAAACTTTCTGAGATCTAGTAAAAAATATGGACAAAAGTAGTTTCGATAAAATCGCACAGTGGTACTTGAACAGTAATCTTGTATTGATGAAAGCATGCATATACACCCATTTTAGCACTTGTACTCATAGATGTAAAAATGGACTGTAGCCTCCTCCACCCCGTCACCCCCTTATCCACGACACCTTTCTACTTTAAATTCAAACATTGCGCTATATCTACTCATTCTTACACTCGGGAAAATTACACACCTATTATTTTTAGTATTACTGCAGTTTAAAATAGTGAGTAGAAAATTGCACCCCAACTCGATCCAAGTTTATGGGTTGGGGAGGGCGGGGCTAACAATCTTCATTTTGTTTTATTAATTTTTTTATTATTTATGTATCTATAATTTAGTTGTCTCTTTATTTATTTATCTACGTAATGTTTATTTCATTTTATTTTTTATTGTATTTATTTATTTATATATTTATTTAATTTTTCTTTCGACTGTCTTTCTCCTGTGTTTCTTCTTACTACTGATTGTCTTTCTACATTTTCTTTTTTTTCTTTTTCGTTTTCTCTGTGTGTGTGTGTGTGTGTGTGTGTTTGTTTGCTTTTTGTCTGGAAAGGTCCTCGGGCAGTAGTATAAGGTAAAAGGACTAAAAATCTCTTATTGACTGCCCAAAAAAACAAAAAAAAACGTTGGCCAAAATTGTAATTTTTTCTTTCTTTGTTCCTCTTTCCGACTTTTGTTCCTCTTTCTCTGTCGTTATTTTCTTTCTTCTCTTCTTTCTTTCCCCCTGTCTTCCTCTTTTATCTGGGCCTGTAATACACGTGAAGTCCCCAGACAGAGGTAGTAGATGGACGGACCAAAAATCCTTCCTCACTGACCTCCTAATCTGGAGAGACAAGGGCAGAGAATATCCCATAAGGCCCTTTATACACTGTTATTAGTTTCTGGAGAGGGGCTGAAAATGGATTGATCAAAACGTCTTCCCAACATCATACATAAAGCGGCTGGTCAGAAGTATGCCGTTCTTTTCGTGTTTCTTTTTCTGTTGATTTTCTTACTTCTTTTTTTTTGGTTTCGTTTTTGTTTGTTTGTTGTTGTTTTTGTTGTTGTTCTCTTTAACTTTTTTCTTGGTCTCCAGATAGAGGCAGTAGACGGAGGGACCAAAAATCCTTCCTCACTGACCTCCTACCCTGGAGAGATAAGGGCAGGCAACATCCCATAAGGCCCTTACATAGTTTCTGGGGATAAAAAATCATCTCCACCGGCCGCCTAATTCAGCGAGATACTGAGATAGTGTGTTAGGCCTGAATTTTTTATCTTTGACTTTTTATTTCTTTATTTATTCAGTGATTTGTAGTATCGATGCATTTATTTTTTATTATACATCCTTACATTTATGAAAATATTTTGTCATTACATTCATTTATTTATTTATGCCGCTTTTTTAAACAGTAAGTTTCTACTTTCTACTTATGTTGCTTTATTTATTGATTGATTTTTGTTATCGATACATTTATTTATGCTATTCATCCATATTTTTATAAATATATTTTGTCATTACATTCATATCCTTTTTTGTTCGTCTGTTATATTTCAATTTTCCATCTGGTTTCGCGTTTCCTTCGTTTTCTATGTTTATCTTTTTTTCTTTCTTACTCACTTTTTTTTCCTCAGGGCTTTTAACAGAATGACAGGTCCCCAAACAGAGGCAGTAGGTGGAGGGATAAAAAATCCTTCCTCACTGACCTCCTAACCTGGAGAAACAAGGGCGGGGAACATCCCGTTAGGCCCTTTATACACTATTGTTAGCCTCTGGAGAGGGGCTAGAAGTGGAGGAACCAAAACGTCTTCCCAACATCATACATAAAGCGGCTGGCCAGAAGTATGCTGTTCTTTTCGTTTTTCTTTCTTTTTTCTTCTTTTTGTTTGTTTGTTGTTGTTGTTGTCCTAGCGTTTCTCTTTGCCTTTATTATCCGGAGCTCAGCCACGAAAAAGTCTCCAGACAGAGGCAATAGATGTAAGGACCAAAAATCCTTTCTCACTGACCTCCTAACCTGGAGAGACAGGGACAGGGAACATCCCATAAGGCCCTTATAGATCATGGGGATTAAAAAAAAAAAAATCTCTACTGGCCACTTAATAAACCGAGATACTTAGTACGGTTTTTGCCAAAGATTCTGTTACCGTGGACTTTTTTGTTCATTTATTCATTTAGTTACAATTTATTGATACTGCCATCATTTATACAAACATGTATTTATGCATTTGTTTATTAATTCATTTATTTAAACATATATTTTCTATTCTATTAAATTTTATCTTTCTTTCTCCGCTCCTTTCTCTCTCTCTCTCTCTCTCTCTCTCTCTCTCTCTCTCTCTCTAGTTCTTTCTCGCTGTCTTTCTGTCTATTTTTTTTTAACCGGGCCTCTGGTACACGAAGGTTCCTAAGCAGTAGTAGAAGTCGGACTGACCAAAAACAAACGTTTCCCGCTAACCTCCTGCCCTAGTTTAATTTTTTTGTGATTTTTTTTTTGGTCTTTTATTCATTCATTCATTTTTTATTTCTACCAATTTTGTTTTTTTTTCTTTCTTGTCTACTTTCTACTTAGTACTTGTAGTATTTTCCTTATTTTCTTCCTTCCTTTATCTGCCGCTTTAACACATGTAAGTTCCCACAGGAAGGGGCAGGCGGTGGAAGAACCAAATCTTTTCCCACTGACCTCCTATGCCAAGGAGCCATGAGCAGGAAACTGGCCCTTATTGACATGAATTTCTGGGAAAGCACCCGAGATAGTGACCAAAAAATCTTTTTTTAAAGGGCGCCTTTCACAGTGAGTTAAGATAGACCTAGCGCCAGGCCTGAATTGCTTTGTCTGATTTGTCATCTAATTCTCTCTCTTCTCTCTCCCTGCTTATCTACTGCTTTATTTTGTTGAAGAAAAACAAAAACCTGTATATATTCATGCCTTTATTTTTATTTATTTCCTTGTTAACTATTATAATTAATTATTGTTATATTATTATTATTATTATTATTATTATTATTATTATTATTATTATTATTATTATTATTCCTCCTTTTATTTTCTCCAAGCTGCAGTCAGATAAATAACTGGAAAACCCTAAAAATTGTTGAAAGGAATTCTAATCAGTATATCAGTCTGTGAATCATGTATAGAGTATAGGGTAGGGGCCAGATTGCTTAGTTGTATTTAATAAATATTGTTATACTAATCACTGAAACAGAGGCGAAAATGAAAGGCATGTACAGACAAATAGACTCAAATTTTTATAATTTTGGTCAAGCTAGACTTCGACTTTACTGCCTTAACTATTTTTACATACACAATTGTCTCAGCATAACATGTTTGTCTTGTGTTTTGGTGTTTAAACTGAGGAAAATGTCATTCTTTCTTTTTTCCCCTCGAGATATATTTTCAGCAAAATAATATGCACTATCTTTTTTTTTCTTTATAATATAAATTTATTATATTATTTTGTCTGAATAGGCTGAAACGTGCAATTCCGATTTATCAGTATTTGACAAATATTCTATAGTGAACAATACCTTTGTTTTGTTGCTATTTTGAATGTCATTTAATAAAAAAATGAATAAGGAAAGGATCGTCAAGTTATTCCAGGCAGTATGGGAGGCAAGAAGAATGAATTCCAAAATCCTTAATATAGAGATGCATGCATGTCATAAACTGCTATATGCGAAGTTTTCATAACAGTTGATAAACACGTATAAGCAAAACAAGATGCTGATTAAAAACTCCAATATGACGACTACTATTATCAGAGAATAGGTAAAATATTTTTTAAAAATGCTTCTTTGTCATGTCATAGCAAATCAGTGAACAAATTTTTGATAAAAAAAATGAAATAAAAAAACTTTTCTTAAAAGATGGTGGAAAGTATCTTTTGGTAGCACACGTTTCAAACAGATTAATTATGAAAACAATTTATACTGCATGATTACATACTGTGTCATATTAAATTTAAAGTTAAAAAGTCATTACTCTTTGATCAGGCGTGAGAGGTAAAATACAGTATGAATTAAATCTAATTAGATTATCCACATTCACTTTTACTTTTATTTTGTCATAGAAATATTTATATGTCATTTTGTCATACAATAAATATATAAATGACATTTTTTTGTTTTCAATGAATACAGTTTGCATAGCAACAACAAAGTAGACCACCCTTTCGTACTATCAGTTTAGATTATAGTATGAATGTCAAACCAATCACTCACTCCTCAGAAAATGACACCAACACGTTCCATAAAATTGCATTTTTCTTGTAACCGCTCTCTCTCTATTAAATACCCACACATTTTACAGAAAAACTGCATGACAGCTAGTGTTCAGAGCTAATTCATGATTTGCAAGTCATGCGACAACAAGCGGTATATATACTCTATGGATACATTGCACTGTGCTTGCGCGTCAGTCATCTCGAAATCGCTGATCTTGTGGCAAACTTCCAGGTTTTGACGTTACATGCAATGGAATTATAGCTGGAGTCCAGTCAGTAGCATGCCTAGTTTATTTTTTTCCACTCTATGAACCTTAACGAACTGAAATTTGTTACGATGCTTTGTTGGATATTTTGTCACACCAGATGGGCTTGTCGCTTCTCGTGATGATAAGAAAGTTATTGTATATGAAAATGAGATTTCTTTCTTCATCTCCCGGGAGTGCTGCTAAAAAGCCCCACTAAAGGTGTACTGCAGTTACCACCTTTATTAGAACACCATGGCGCATTGCTTTTCACAGTTCATTTACAAAAAAAACTATGGAATTACTCCCCTTTAGCAAAAAAAAAAGGTGACATAATTAAGTCCGTGTGAAAAGAAGGAAAAAATCTCTTGGTTTTCGTGTTTTTCAAATTGAACATATCAGATATATTTTGCGTAGCAATGCAGATGATAATATACCGTTCAAGGGCATAATGCACAGGTGCCAAAACAGGTCTTGTCTAAGCTTTTGAATTTTTATAATAAGAAATCGATAACAGAGAGGAGTTTTCAATTTACCGGGGCAATTCTGAATCTCCCATGAGAATGGGTAAGAGAAGAGAAGATCAAGAGATTGTAGAGCTTTTGAACTGAATTCCTCATTAGGCCTGAGACGAGGATTAATCTACTTTGTGTAAGGCAGAAGGCTTTTTTTTCACACTATTTTCTTTATACATTGCAAGCAAAATGAAGGAATTGTGGAGGTTAAGATGCCCTGAACTTAACAGACTAAATGCCTGCAGGCTCGGAATGCGGGAAGCCAAAACAGGAAGATTTGTGAAAAATAGGATGAAAATAAAGAAAAAGCAATTACACATACAGATGGCATGATCTTAAGCGAAGGCATGTTTGCAACAAGCCTGGCCTTTTGTTACTGGGTGTCACAGTACATTTAGTCTTAAATGTCTCAATTAACTGAAAATTATCATGGGAGCTACATCGGGGAAGTCATGTCTTCACTGGCTCAGTATTTCTGACGGACAGCCATTGTATTAGCCGGCCAAAAAGAGTTTTTGGATGAGAGATTTTACTCCCCTAGTACGCCCTCGTGAGCGGAGTCTGATTAACTTAAAGAGCGGTTACACGGCGTGAGGTGGAAAATGCGGAATTTATGTGTAGAGTTGTGCAGAGAGATCCCAACAAAGACTACCCTACTCTATCTCGACAGGGTACACCTTCCTCCATCTAGACAGGATGACTATGTTTAATCTTAATTTGTTCTATTGTAAACTATGCACATGTTCAAATGCGCAGTAGATAAACGTAGAATAAAGAAAATTATAGTGCTTTGGAAAGTCTTTGTCCTATCTCTTATCTATCCAGTTAAATGACAGTTCAGGAATGTAATTAACTGTTTCGACCTGCTATTAAATATCTCAATATTATATACTTACTTCTCACTTACTTGCTTTCAGAAATCCAGAATTTGAAATTCACTTAAAGATCCAGATTGTGAATTTGATTTTAGGTCTTTATTGAGGTCTGTATATACTAACGCTCTGAATAGTGCGACCAAGTGGTCAAAATTGACACAGTGGTCTACTATGACCAGGGTTTCCTTATCGACAAATCAGATTGCA
This sequence comes from Peronia peronii, assembly GCA_039654565.1. Lineage (NCBI taxonomy): Eukaryota > Metazoa > Mollusca > Gastropoda > Systellommatophora > Onchidiidae > Peronia > Peronia peronii. Next base: position 1,198 of record JBCEWB010125830.1, on the reverse strand, counting down.
TCGTTTTATTGGATTCGGGACATTGAATTAGACCCTGTAACATTGGATCAGACCTAGTAGATTCCAGGTCTCGATTCTCAGCTCCGGAAGGGAGACGTTGCTTACAAAGACAAATAGCTTTAGGAAGGTTATGATTAGGGTTTTACAAAGGGCTTGCGTTAGATTTAAGGTTGTGTGTAAGAGTCAAGGTGAGATGTAAAAGTATATTCAAATATCCTGGAACATTTAGTTACAATGTTAAGATCACCTGGTAGCAATAGAGCATTGTGACTTTTTTAACTATGGTAGCAACATATCATAATTGTCTTTATTTATCCAGGATCAGTAGTGAAACCTTAACATTGGCTAATGCAATATTTCTTCCCATAGCGCTTGTAGCAACTGTTCTTTTTTTTTCGAAAGGGGTGGGGAGGGAAGGGGGACCGGGGTGAGAGAGGGAATTGTGTCCGTCCGATATTAGAATTTCATCATTATATACGCTGTCATAGTCAACTTATATGCACAGTAACAGTAGATCGGAATTTTACCGTGTAAATATACCCACTGTGTTAGGCACAATTTAACCGTTATCGTGCTGATGTGCCGTTAAACCCCAACACACTATCACTATCACAGTAACAGTAGTTGTCATCATCAAAATATGTCTATTCAAACGCAATAGATCTGATTCCATGATAGTTCTGTCCCAGAGCCAGCAAAAAGGCTGAGTCCAACGCCGGCAAAAATTGTAGACACTGTATTAGGTCTGTGTTATACATTGAGCACCATCCGATTGGACCCGGCACAGCAGCATGCCATTACGTTGTTCGATCCTTTGCCGCCTGGGATTTTTACTATTTTATTGTTCCAATAACACTCGAACAATTTTCAGCCAGTTTTTAAACAGCTTTGAAACGGTAAGGAGAAGACAAGTTACGTATGCGACCAGCAGGACACTGATTACTTAAGAATTTGAATACAAGAGGAGAATTTTAAAAAATTTCGGTGGGCGGTAATTACACACGCTTCAAAACGAAAACTACATTTTGTCGACTGCATGATATTTTAGAAAGTGGGCAGGGGATGGGGAGGGGTGCGTAGGAAAATGTCAGGGTAGTATTTCGTATGTTGGGTTTGTTGTTGTTTTTTTGTTTTTTGCATTAGTTTTTAACATCAGTTTCAACACAAGCAGATCAGTATTTAAAAGACACATACACAC